>VDFB02243298.1:0-47301 GCA_007258455.2 Sequoia sempervirens | reverse complement strand
AAATCAGAAATTTCAGACACATATGAGCTTCTTAGAGAAATTCAAATTTATTCATGGAGGCTTCACATGGCATCGATTTCTCTTGGAGAAGGAGGCGCTTGATTGTGGAGGCCTAGGCGACTTTGTTAGGAGCTTAAGGAGGTCAAAATTCATTGGAGATTATTTATTATTGCAAATCTGATCAGAACAGGGGCAATTTCATTGGAGGGGTCTATTTGGCTTGGAACAAGGTCATTTTGCTTGAGACTTGATTCCTTCATTAGCTCTCCTCTAAGGTGTCATCATTCCTCCAGGTTCCTTTGTTTATCATTCATGTTAGCATTACATATTAGGAGTTCTAAGTTGCAGCTGTAGGTGGTCATTCATATCAGCTAATACCATATTTGATATCATTGTAATTTGCCAAGAGTCTTGGCTATTTTGAGCAAGCATTGTATTGAACACTTATTTGCAATCAAGGAGAAATAACTAGTTGCTCAATGTAGAAACCCTAGTTTCCCCTCTCTCTGCCTCTAACTGATTTTCTGACGTTTTTTTGAAGGTTTTTGAAGTTTTGTGATTTTTTTGCAATTTTTGGATTTTAGACAATAAATGAACAGTACGGCTATTCTAGGAAATAATAATAAATTCTCTAAAAAATACTAGATCTTCAATATGCAAAGAAAATACACTGTAGAATGAAGGCGTTGCTTTTATTTGTTCAACTGGCAACAATACATTAAGATCTGGAACATGCATCAAAGAATAACAATATTTTTATTGAAGAAAAACCTGGTATTTGCTGCTACAGCTGAAGGTACAGAATTGTATGGCAGAAATAAATAATCCTCTTCTCCTGCTATCTGATGACTGCATATGACTCCAGCACTGTAGGCGCCTCTTTTGATGCAAGTTTGAAGCAAGTATGAGAGGCGTTCCTCTCAAGAAGAATAAACACGTGTTTCTGTGATGGTACGGCCTGACAGGAAAGTACGGCCAAACAGAAACAGCCTTGAAGTTTGTACGGCCTCCTTCAATCAATGTCTAAATCTCAGAATATGATGCGCCCTAGGTGATAGATGATCTCTGATACCAAATACTGAAGAATCTCTGACGATATTGATTTCTCTGAAGCTCTGTAGTTTACTCTGAATGAGAAAACCTCTGCTGGCAATAGATCAAGTGATATTGCACACTGGAATTGCTTCACCGGAGATGGCTTCCTGCCCCCATGAATTGAACATCGAAAACCCTAAAGTCTCGTGCTCGCATCAATTTGATCACTCAAAATCCAATAATCACATAATGGCCCAAAATCCAAGGCAAAAACCTCTTAAGGCTGAAAAGTGCGATTTCCTCAAGAATAGGGTTTCATTAAAAATATTCACTTTTAATTCTTTTAATTTCTCCATAGTTCTCAGCTAAATATTTTAATATAATTTAAATGTCAAACTGGCCCCCTTCCGATGATGGGCGACCTCAAGCAATCACTTGTTATACTTTAAATTATAACTTTATATTATAAATGAGTTAACAATTAATATTTAAACCAATATAATAAATATTAATATTTTCTCTATTACCATCTCGATTCCTGACCGTCTGGCGTCACGAACTCAAGTGATTCCGACGCTAAAGCCCCATCGCTAAAAATAGCAGGGTCCCACACTGCCTGCCAGGAACTGCTAAAAATAGCAATTCTGCAAAAAGCCTCCGAATGAGCCAGAACGAAAGACCACTGATCAATCTCTGCAAACTGAAGCTGAGCCAAGCTCCGAAGTGACCCTCTATCCAAACAATCAGCCTACGAGGGTCGTGTGATAGGCCAATCCTGTCCTCTGAGAGATGTCACTGAGAAGGGGACATGACACTCAATTGTAGTTGTTATTGTGCAATTTAATATCATTTGTACTCAGCCTAATAGTATGCATGCCAAGTGTTTGACAAAATGTCTCTTGGCTGTAGCTGCATTTTATATATGTAGTTTCTCATCTATTTGCATCTAAAAATACAAAAAGTGATTGCATTGCAACTAGATAGTTGTATAAGCATTGTAGGAGTTATTTTCAAGCATTCAAATCAATTTGGCATTCAGTATAAGCATCAAACAACAATCTGAAACTTCATACCAACAACTTAGCACACTGCATACAAACTGTTTGACGAAATTACAAGGCTGCAAATTGAAGAGATTAAGAGTAGATTGAGCAAGGCTCATTACAGAAAGTGAAATCTTTTTTTGAAGAGACGATAATGGTGTTGGAATGCAATAAATTTGTGGTGGGAATTGAAGCTAAGTTTTTGAAAGTCTTATTTGTGATAGATAAGTAAATAGTACCTAAGAAATGTTAGTAGTAAACTATGCTAAGGCATAGCCATCACCAATGTTGAAAAACAAGTTGAACACACGTCTACGATGGATGTAATAGATTATCACTAAGGCAAGGATATAGGGATTAAGTGAAGGAGATCGTAAATAGTGATAGACAAATGGATGATACTTGGGTATAACTTAGTACCCCATATATATAAAATCATGGGATTATTGCCATGTAGGTTGTTACAAAAGATAGGTTTCATTCAACTAACGGTCATCGTATGTCATCTGAAAAATCCTAGTCACTTGGGATGCCTATAGTATGCCTACATGGGTTGTTTGATGGGTTGGATGTTTTGCTGGAGGAGTGTGTGGAGTAGAAATCTATTAGTGATGATGAGTTAACACATTACAAACTAAGTGAGGAATATCATTGATTGGCATTGATAGGCTATGTGATCGGGTTGACTAAGGCATGAGTTATGATTGATTGTGAATTGTGGTGATCTACTCTTGCACTTCTCTTGTGACCTTTGTGATCTATATGGTAGTTGATCACTTGTCCTTGCGAAGATAGCCAAACTAAGCCCGGTTCTTGTTGATAGGTGTGAATGGGAATTGGGGAATTTTCTAATACTAGACCAGATTAGAGTGATGGCCAAAAACTTCTCCTAAGGACTCCTTTGAGTCCTATGTTACTTTCTCCACAATAATGTGACAATGATCATTCCTTTATCCACTTCCATACCAACTCCAATGCAATTACTATGCAAAGCTCGGGTAGGGTCATTCCTTACTAGGTTATGGAAGTACATGCTTTAATTATCCACACTTGTCACCTTCTCTTCTCTATCACACTAGGTTGAGATGAAGGGATTGGGCAGAAAATTCAAATCTGGTTCATACATTGTGGAGCCATTTGTTTGTAGTGGATGATATGCTGAAGCATAATCATCGAAACCTCTCAACTCAAGCCCAATCACAAGACTCCAAGCTAGGTTCCCAAGCCTTAAAACCATACAACACTGTGGGCTTAATCATTGCATTGGAAAGGAACATCTTGGAAGAGATATCCTAGAAATATACTTGAAAGCATTGGTGCTCAAAAACAAAGAGCGAGGTGTATCCCTTGCAAAGATGAGATTGAGAAAAAGCCCCAAGGCCACTATTGAAGATGGATAAATCCCTATAGAGAAGCAACCAAAATGCTAAAAAGCAGAAGCAATCCTTTCAATAAATCCTCAATACCCCAATGAGGCACCCAAAAAAATTTCCAAGCCAAATCAGTCCTCACACAACCATCTCCCGAACAATCAAACAAAATGCGAGAAGGAATGCAGAAAAGAAAATTTCCATGTAAGCCCATACATTTGTTTTTTCCAAGTTTCAACATTAACTATGAAAGAGGGGCATACATGAGAAATCCAATTAAGATAAACTCCTGCAAGGGTGGTATAAACACACATAGCTAAAAGTGAAAGTGATGGAAATAATGAAAAAAATTAGCCCCATATAAAAAAGGAAAAGGCATGATAAGTGGCAAAGCCAAGGAAAGGAATTAAGTTAGATCACATAATGCTAAAAAGCAGAAGCAATCTCTTCAATAAATCCTCAATACCCTAATGAGGCACCCAAAAAAAATTCCAAGCCAAATCAGTCCTCACACAACCATCTCGTTAACAATCAAACAAAATGCGAGACGGAATGCAGAAAAGAAAGTTTCCATGTAAGCCCATACATTTGTTTTTTCCAAGTTTCAAGATTAACTATGAAAGAGAGGCATACATGAGAAATCCAATGAAGATAAACTCCTTAAAGGGTGGCATAAACACACATATCTAAAAGTGAAAGTGATGGAAATAATGAAAAAAATTAGCCCCATATAAAAAAGGAAAGGGCGTGATAAGTGGAACGCCAAGGAAAGGAATTAAGTTAGATCACATAATGTGAAATAGATTTATAAACAGCCTAGGATAGATGAAAAATATTGAGTGATGATATTGAAGGGAGGGTAATGATAAAGATGGTTGGGTAAGGGGAAATGATTGAAAAGATATATGCAAGATTAAGGGTGTGAGGGGACATATTAAATGCATCATTGGAAATGAGGCAAATAAATGATTAGGGAAACCATTCACCGAAAACTTACTAGGACTATTCTCACATGATAAGCTACCAATTCCTTTAGTAGCAACTAGATTGGCAACCTAATTTCCATCTTGCTTAATGTGTTGGAAGAACATAAATTTTAACTTACTAGCAACACACATGCCTTGATCCAAGCAACACAATCACCTTAGTGTCAGGTTCACATCTCCAAAAGGATTATTCACACCTTTGCAATCTACTTTGCAATACTAACATCTTTCATTGCAAGTTATGCATGGGAATACCCTCCTAGATTTATAGTATGTGAAATATGTAGAACGTGCAAATAATGTTGTGAAATGAACCACCAAGGAGTTAGACTTCTCAAGCACTACCTGACAAGACACCTCATTGATGGTGTCCACATTGTGTAGTGGTACTTCATCCTCATTCAGAATTGACCACAAAAGATGAAAAATAAAGAACAAAAATGCTCTTTGGAAAAATCCGTTGTTGTAGATTTCTTGCAATAATATATTTTCCATCATCTTTCCTCAGTTGAAAAAAGAGACTTGCAAAGACATACTTAGCACCATACCATTCCTCTTAAGAACCAGCCCACAAGAGTACTATAGTTTGGTCTTCTAATTCCAGCATTGTGTCCATACATAAGATATCCTGTTCAAGATGAGCATAAGAGCTTTGTTTGTTATCTTTTCTCTCTATTGAAGGTATAGAGGTGCTCCTGCATTTTTTCTTTCTTTTCTATTGCATTTGCAACATAATTCACAACATAACCAAGCAGGCCCATCCCTTAGTTTGTGGGTTTTCCATTACACAACTCTTGGGCTTGGCATATATCAATTATAGCCTTAATCTTCCAAGCATTGATTCTGCCACCCTTCATAGCATTAATGATGATCAGTAAATCTCCTTTATGAGTAGTCTCTTCCAACTCTATGACTGCTACTTGGATTTCTTTAAGCGTAGCTAAAGCCGATTCCTGATTATTAGTTTCTCACTCTACATGCTTGGCATAGAGTAGGATTGGTCAGGATTTTAAGTCATCAAATATTCTACCCCAACCAGCAAGACCCGTATTTCCCTTGGAGCCATCAAGTTTCATTTTTAATAGTGTCCGGGTGTGGGGATAGGCAAATGACTATAGACTTAAGTTGCCTAATTGATATAAATCCATTATCAGGAATTTATATTTCCTATTTAGTTACAATAATCCAGTGTTCCACGGGGACGCGTCCCCCCCAAAAATCCTCGCGTTTCCTAGAGGGGGACGTCTCGGAGACTTGGGGACTTGGGGGGGACGTCCCCCCATCAGCCCACCACCAGCGCCACCATCCCACCACCAATGTCGCTGTCTCCGAGATGCTGCTAGGACTTTGAGGATGCTGGGGTGTCCTCAAGACATCTAGTGGACTCCTAGTTGTCTCCAAGATGTATAATTCTTATACTTATACATCGTTTTATAACTATTTTCTCAATTACTATATGTATTTCAGCACCCTACCACTCTCCCGCAGCCGTCCCCCCGCCGCCTCTAAATCTGCACCCCCGCCCCCGTGTCCTCAAACACGCCCTCATCAGTCTCGCCCTCAGCCCCCAAAACCCGTGGAACACCGCAATAATCCCAATTTATTTTTTTAATAAATACAATATAATAAAATTTAAGCTTTTGGTAACCTTAATTTCTGATTCTTTCATCTTTTTTATGAATATATTTTGTCTTCTCTGATCTACTCTTAAAGACAATTCATGTAGTCCATCTTTCATACAGTTTGGACCTTAAAGCAAAGAGGTCAGTACATGTAAAAACAACTAAAAGGCGTGCCAGAAAATAGAGGTATATTTTGAGATAGCTATAGAAACAAAACCTTACCCGCTTTATAAAATCTCTTCCATTAGAGTCTGTGAAGAAGACTTTGTTGGTAGACATGTTTGCTGTCATTTGAGCGATCACTTCTTTTCCAACACCATCATCCACTGGGATGGGACCAATCTTCAAGCACATTTAAATATCATACTTGTTAGCAAACAAAGTTTATCATAGAAACAAACTTGCAAATATTCATCGTTTGATGCTGAAATGTCTTTTGCTCAATCATACAACCATAATAATTCTGGCCACCTAAAAAAGAGAAGAAGTATATATCTTTTTAGATGACTTTGTTTTAATACTTAATAGTTTCTTGGGAATGTGCATAATGGGTGAATGTAAAATTCTGCAATAACCATCATAGTTATGGCAGGCACCATATTATGAAACAATATAGAATGTTAATAAACCATAAGTTTCCCTAAAACATCCATGGAATATTTCTTTATCTGTGAATTATGTCTTACAGTGAATTCCACTTCGGCATGTTCCTTATCCTTGTAAAGTCTTGTAACCTACAAAAGCTCAAGTTCAAGTCAATAGTGGTATAAATTCAGATGTCTATATTAATAAAATAAATAAAATCTCTGCATAAATGGCAATGATGCTTTAGAAGAGAATAATCAGCTAATTGTTTAAACTTTAAACTTTAGAGTTCAAACTTTGACATTGACAAAATAAGGCATTTGAATATACACAATTGTGAAAGTCAATTTCAGCACCATACAGAATATTTTGACAACAATATAGAACAAGAATTAACAAGTGATAGAAAGCAATACTGTGAAATTGATATGAGTTTACAAGATTGAAAATAGTCACAAGTGTTTTCAAGCTGTAAGTAAAAGTAATCTCTCTATGTTTCATGAATATAGTGTCTGTGATCATTCACGGCTAATTTTCCAGATAACTAAAACCATTAGATGATTATATAACCTCCTGTTTATATCTTTTGTACTACTAGGATTTAAAAGCTTTCATTCATTGAGGCCATGTTAGTCAATGTGATTACTTAGAATAGTAGGGGTAGGGGTGGTGACTATAGATAGGGCAACCCCTATCCAACTGGAGCCCCCTGCTTTATCCAAACTGGCTTATAGATAGTAGCCCCACTACAGAAAGGTGAGGGTGGGGAGTGGCAGAGTGTTTTGATAGTACAGAGTTGGAGGGCCTACAATTGCTTCTATTAAGGTTAATTACGAAACTGTGTATTAAAATTTCACATGTTCAAAGGCTTGCTAAAGTTGGGTGAAATAAAAAACATTATATATCACTGTATTGAGGAAAATAAAAAGAAACAGAGTGGGCTGTGTAGAGACTGAGTGGCTGGCGGCCACTTTTAAAGTTGCTGGTTGTTGGTTGTATAATTTATTTACAGTTTCAAGCCAACACATTAAAGTCAATTTGAGGCACCCTCACAGTAAATATTGGAAAGATTTCTTTTAGTTTGAAACTTGAATTTCTATAAATGGTGAATCTTGCAGCAGAATATGTTCCAAGGTCCACTGAGTTTTTTGGTCATAGAAACAAGAAGAAACTGAAAAAGCATACTAGTACTTCATGAAGAAATATAAGACAACACATAAGTAATTTCTGTTTTTTCTTTTAATAGTATGTTGGTAAAGCCAGCCAATGACTACTATTATTCTTGAAAATAGCACATGGTGAACGACCAAAAATTGTTTGAATGTTGCATTTCAATGCTTTCACCATGATTCTTTGCAATTTTCCATCTTTAGAATTGACTGTTAAGGAAAGTTTCACTTTGATGAATGAATAACCATCAAAGGATTAACATTAGACGATTTAAATCACAATTATATTAGTTCTAGGTCTCTCAGAAGTGTGGTATTAGAGGATTGTTAATGAAAATGCAACGCAGTGAAATGTCCAGTTTAATACATCTACAAATCATAGTTTAACTACACAGTGAGTTGCTAAGTACTCACGAGATTTTGATGGTGTCAAGTTTTTTCAAGTTTAACTCTCAGTGTAAAGCATTGTTTTGCTCCTATTGTACCCATACAATTTTTTTTATACTGTGTCAAACTTTGAGTTAAAACTGGCTTTTCCTCAAATGCAAATTTTGTTTCGGACGTTCTTTCATTTGTCTACCATTGTTAAAGTCTTTCATTTGTATCTTTGCAGGAACAATGAAGGGGGCACTTTCAACTGCATTCATTAGAGCAAATAATAGGTTGAAGTGGTCAATATCTTACAAAGATTCAACAAGACAAGTATGGATGAAACTTTCAAGGTCAATTTTGCCTTCACATATCGAGGGGCACATCACATAGTAATGAGGATCAATCCAAAACAAATTTACAGCATTGTCATATAAGTGTGCAGCTCATAGTGGAAAAGGAAGTTGTAAAGTTTGAAAATGTGCAGGGTAGTACACAGGTGTATGACACAGACAGAAAGAATGAAATTATATTAATGTCCACAGATGACCAAAAGTAGGTCAATGGGATGAGAGGTTTAATAAAGTTAACAATAGAAAGTTCAAGGAAGAGAAAATCCTAGAATCAAATTCATGGGCGCCCCTAGGCTACAGGGGTGCAGATTCTGTAATTTTGACAACCTCTGTGATGAGCAACCTCCTCGTACCTTCATCTTCCGCCTTCAATTGTCGGAGTTTTGCAACTCAGATGATCTAGCTTGATAGCTTGTCGGAAAGGTAGCTGAATTCCGAAGAGATTGAATACATTTGCAACCAAAAAGCACTAAATCTGAGCCTCCAAAATGAACGGCGCCCCTAAGCTACAGGGGCGCAAATTTGCTCTAAGGTTGATGATTTTCTCCATTTCGCGCACTGCGAACCCCACTGTCGGCTCTTGGGTCGACCACGTAGAAGCACTATTGCTGCTGACGTGTGTATGTGACTATCGCATCACTTTCACATATACGGACACTATAAAGTTGATTTGCACGTTGATTGCGCAAATGTCTCCCACGTTACAAAGTGAAGTGTTTCCAGACTTAGAATATTTTTTGCACTTTTCGCCGTTTGAAAATCCCCTCCGTCCTGAAGCATCTCTTTCAACATCTTTCATTATAGAACATTCTGCTTTGAGTTTCAGGCTTAGATTTTGACACCTGGTACTGGCCAACTGCCATTGACGAACTCAGAGATGCCAACTTTTCTTCTAAAAAAGTGAAAACTACCCACCAACCTTAAATTGTCTTTTAACTGAAACCCTAATTTTCAATTTTTTCCAAATTTCACCAGTATCTTCTTGACATTACACTGACTCAAAATACATACTTGATTTGCCCGAAAACTGTGTTTTGACATCATTTTAGCAAGGTTTAGACTCTTTTAGGCAAGATGCCTTAATGAAGAAAAAAAATTGGTTTTGGGTACAACACTTTAACACGTCCACCACATGCCCCTTTGATCTGTCAACAAAATGGAGAAAAAGAACCTTACGTGATATGCTAATGACCACTGCAGCCAGTCAACCACCCATAGCCTCAAGAACTACCATGACAGGCCCCACCAGCATCTAGGTGATAAAACACAGTACAGCCGAGGTCAACGATCCCAGTACCACTCACTGCCGATTCTGTCTCCAGCCAATCACTGTTTCAAAACTTATTTGCACTGTTGTGTTCTTGCGAACCATCTATTATAGAGTTTCTTTATTTCACTAATTGTTATAGGAGGCACGAGACAAGAAATACTATGATATTATATTAGGATTAACCCAGCTGAAGTTACCATTGATTCAGCTTTGGCGAGTAGTGGTTCACAGGAACCCATCTCTCATGATAATGAATGGTCCACTTAGCACTCATTGCATCTAGGTGATTTCATAGAGGTTCTTAACCAGCTCAAGCGCGCTTAACCACTGCATCTAGGTGATTTCATAGAGGTTCTTAACCAGCTCAAGCGCGCTTAACCACTGAGTTCTCTCCAAGATGCAATGAGTGCTAAGTGGACCATTCATTATCATGAGAGATGGCTCCCGTGAACACTACCATGAAGCATGGGTCAATGAGTTTGGATTGGAAAACTACATGGTTGAACTCGAGAAAATATCATAATTTATTACGCCGTGGAAAATACCTCCTGGCCTATCAATTGATGAGCTTAAAGGGCTCCCACAGTTGAATGGTTCATAAGGCACAACACTCTGTCAAGGTTTCCAAAATGGGGTTGCAAGCCAAGTGGCTTTAACCTGAGAATCCCTCGTGGTTAGCCGGCCATGGAGTGGAGCAGTACTGGGATGGGTGACCTCCCGGGAAGGCCCAGTGCTTCACCTCTGTGAGCATCACCTAGATGTAATGAGTGTTAAGTGGACCATTCATTATCATGAGAGATGGGTTCTTGTGAACCACTACTCATGAAACATGGGTCAATGAGTTTGACTCGAAACTACATGGTTGAATCTTGAACCCTAAATTTAGAGCCCGTATGCAAAAATATCCAATCATGATCCAGTTTGACTAAAAAACCCTAAATTTAGAGCCCGTATGCAAAAATATCTATCTTTGTTTGCATCAATACGGAGAATCCCTAAAAAATAGGGCGGCCATAGCATGCATTTATAAAAACGCTTCCAAAAACTTTCTAACTTAAGTTGACTTGGGCGCCTTCCTTGAAATAAGGTGCTTGAGTTTAGCAGTGATACAATATTTTTTGAAATTTTCAAATTTTGCTTGATGAAATTCCTCTGTTTGATATTTGATTCTAGGCGTCTAATAGATCCTATGAATTGGCTGACAAACTACTTGAAGAGCGTGATCAAATTTGAGAAGGACCTCTTGGAGGTTGCAAACCCTAAAAAGTCGTTTTGAGGGCTTGAAATCTTGGGTGCTCCTGGTTAACAGGTGTGCTTTTGTTTGCTAGACAACCATTTTTGAATGATTTTCAATTTTTCAAATTTGTCTCCCATGCTTCGTTCTCTGTTCAATCTGCAATTGCCGGTGATTGATGAATCTTCTAGTTAGGCTGAGATATTCATTGGAAAGCCTGAAGAAATCTAAAAAGATTGACCATTTTTGCAAACTTGAAAAGTTGCTTTTTAGAGCTCAAAACCTTAGGCACCCCTGGCTGACTAGGGCGCCCATGTGTGCTAAAGAATTTTTTTGATGTTTTCTTATAATTTTCTATTTCTCCCTCCAATAGAACATCTCAGTTTGATTCGCAATTCTGGTTATTCGACTAATCCTGAGAATCTGTTGATGGATTCATTGGAGAGCCTGATCAAATCTGAAAAGAATCTCTTGGAGGTCAGGAACCCTAAAAACTGCATTTGATGGCTCAAAATTCTGGGTGCCCTGGACAACAGGGGTGCTTTTCCTCAGCAAACTTTTTAGTCAAATTTTGAGTTTCTTGATTTTTCCTTTGACTTCCTTCATTTTCCGTTTGATCTGAGGTTTTGGCCATTTGGTAAATCCTGTGAATTGGATGTTGGACTTGTTGCAAAGATTGAAGAATTTTGAAGAGAACTCCCAAAACTGCAAACCCTAACAACTATTTCTGACTCTTTGAAATCTTGGGCGCTGTTGGCCAACACGGGTGCTTTTTTGCGGCAGACAACCATTTTCCGATGGTTTTTAACCTTCTTGTGCTTCACGTTCACCACCTCGTTGATTGTGTTGACCACCTTGATCGTTTTGCGTGCACGATAAATGAAAGCTGAAAAGTTACGGCATAGAAGCTTGGGTGCCTTCCTTGAAATAAGGCGCCTGGGTTTATTAGACTTAGAATAATTTTTACAAATTTGGCTATTTTTAGATTCCTCTCCTCCGTTCACCATTTTTTGAGCATCTTTCTCCGTGGATTGATTTGTGTAGTGTTTGAGACTTAGATTTTGACACTTGGCAGTTGGCCATCCTCCATCGATGACCTTAGAGGACCTGATTTTTCTTTTAAAAAAGAAAAATAGACCCACCAGAGAAAAATTGACTTTTCGACAATTCTAATTGGACTAACGTGATCAGGACGTAAAATCAACCAATCAAAATCAATTTGAGACATTTTTGCAAAGATTATGTTTTTAGCCATTTTCCCAAAAATTAGGGCTGAAGATGCAAATTTCAAAATATTCCGAAATTTTGCTAGCATCCTTTTGACAATAAAACCAAAAAAATCTATGGTCCGTTTATTTTTTCAAAAAATTCTAAAAGTACAAAATTGCTATTTTTAGAAAGTTTGACCTTTTTTGACTTTTGTCGACAATTTTTCAAGATTTTGACCATTTTTACCAAAATACCTTAATGAAGCAAATTTTTTAATTTTGGGTACAACAAAGTGATAGTAGATAGAGACATTAAATTACTAGGAAAGAATTGTGTAAGCATAGCAAGAAGTTAACAAGATTGTTCCAAACTAGACCAAGAAATCCACACATACGAGAATCACATAACACATTCAAGAACTCAAAAAGAGACACTACAAACAAGTAATGAACACTATCAACACATGTTTTAAAATTACAATCACCTTGAATAAGTCTCACTAGCCTTCTATCTTCTACCCAAGATGTATGTTGAGATATCTAGTTACTTGGTAGATAACATATTTTCCATTCCCCATAACATATTACTTATCAAACTAACTCCAACTTGATCACTCTATCGAAATCTTACCTATGTGTGTGTACAAAGGTCTAGTGCAGTGACACATTTGTGACCAAATGCTTGGTTGAGGTGCCTTCTTAGTTCTTAGAGAGCTTCAACCTTTTGAACTTGTGTTTGAGAATCATCTCTTGAACTTGTGGATGAGAGTGCTCTGGTTGCAAGATTAGGAGTCATCCTCATGTCACCATTCTAGTTTGTTAGGCCACATCATTATTCCTTCCATGTGGATAATTTTTTGATTTCCCTTCAAGCAAATCTTTTGTTTTTGGATAGTTTATCATCTCGTGCTTGTATCTCTCTTAAACCTTGTTGGCTTCTACACAACTCTTGTTCTATGTGCTCTTTGGGTCTTGGTCTTCAAATTCCTTATGTTTTGAGGGTATCCTACTCTTTTGTGTTGATCATTTTGTGTGATGCTCCATGCCCAAGGTATCATCATTCATTGTACCTTCTCATGTTGACCTTTTGCACATTATCTAATCAAAAAATTAGGTGGTTGGAGCCTTCAAACTCAAAAAAGGTTAAGGGGATAGGGTTGTGAACATTTTTTATATATATTTGTCAAAAGCATGGATGAGATCCTCAAGATAAATTTCAACTTAATATATACAAACTTACAAAGAACTCAATTCCGTTACTTTGTAAACCAGTTTATAGAACTTAGTTTTTCATTTACTATTTATTTGTCGTTGTTCAAATTTTTATTAAAAATAATTTAAAAAATCCAACCTTTTTTTTGAGGTGGTGGAACTTTTGGTTAGGGTTCTACGCTTTGTGGATAAGGAGAAAAACCCAATGTATTATCTTTGAGGCCATGGACAAGACCATGGAAGCCTTCCAATATTATTATCCTCTATGTTTTCGAAGAAATACCCAACAACTAGGTCAAAAAAAGCTAAATCCTTCAAAATTTGAATTGTAGTCTCACAGATAGTAGACTAATATAATAAGTACAATTTTAGTTTACTTACCAAGTCATAAATGCTCTCTTTGCAGATTCGTGGTGGGAAAGGTATGGTGCAAAAAAACCAAGTTTATAAATCCTTGAAATCAGTGTTTCCTATCAACCCTGTAATGCTTTTAAGTGTGAGTGCAATTGGAGCACATTTGAGGCCATTCACACAAAGAAGTGCAACTGGTTGACCCAAGAACTCCTTAATGAGCTTGTTTTTGTGTTGTACAACCTTCATATTGACCATAAAAAGATGGAGAACGAGGAGATTTGCGATGCAATTGACTTGGATTACATCAATCCATATTCAGATTAAATTGTTGAGGATGTAGAGTTCATATTTACCATGGAGAAAATGATTGATTTTGAGAGGGAAGGAGTAGAGCAGGCAGCAAAAACAAAAACGCATGTATAAACATAAGCACAAGAAAAATCATCTAGATGAGCTATATTGGATGATGATCATGATATACTTGAGGATGATATTATTCACGAGGAGGAATTGTAACCATCCACTTTGGTTACACCGTTGCCACCATTGAAGAAATTTACTCAGATAAATTTGTAAAAATATCTATATGGATTCATCACTTATATGATAATGATATTTGATCAATGATAAATGGTAATGTCCCCTTCTCCGTGACCCTAAGAATGCTATTTTAGTCTTATTAATTCCTGAAGGCTAAAGGCGTAATAAGGGAATTCATTTATTTAATTATTTAATATTGTCTGGTGAAAAAGCTAAAGTTAAAAAGTAATATTAAGTGATTAATTAAATAAAGTTATAAAGTGACTTTAAGTAAAATATTTAAAAGATAACTTTAATAAGTCACTTTATTATTTTAAGTGGGGAAATATAAAAGGCAATTAGAAGCTTATTTTTCATTCATTCTTGGATATTATTCTCACTTCATTTTAGAGAGCTTTTCAAAGGCTTCTTTGGTTTGTGGGTTTGAAAACCCTAGGGCACCAGATTTGATAGTGAAACTAATCTACCTTAGCTGCATTGTGGATGCAATTTTGTAAGTCACTTTCAATGACAAAATTGGAGAAGAACGAATATATATTCTCAAGTTGGAGATGTGTAGGGGTTTATTTCAGGAGTTGGAGTTTGGTGATATTTTCATGGAGGAATGCTTATCTTTTTGGAGCTATTCTGGAAATACAGATGTCTATGTGCTTAAGGCATCCAAGCTTAAGTTCTGACTTGAGTTCATTTAAAACAGATGTGGTGGCATCTTGTGACTTTATGCTCTGTTGAGACCATCACCTATTATGGAAAGATAAATCTCTTGCATCGAATAGAGAACAAACTTTATGAAAGTCGTGGGTTTCCAGGGGAGGTCGTTTTTCTTCTTTTCCGCCTTCAGAACCCGTGCTAAAACCCTAGATGCATTTGCTGGCAACCAAGGCACCTGGAGATAGTCGACCAGGTCTCTGAGCAAGATGTGAGCATAGGAAAGAAGTGCGACTGGTATTAAGACTTGAAAATGCCTCCCATACATTGGCGACCTCCTGTTTCAAGGTCGTGGGTCTGAGACAACTTTGTGGGCATCATTTTGACTGTGTTGTAGCTTCCTGCAAAAGTATTCCAGGTTTGCAATTGTTATATCTGTATTGCTGCTGTAGTTGTCTAATGTTTGAAAGTTTATATGCTGTTGGCTCTTTATAGCTGCCTTGTAATGGTGGTTAATAGAACTGAAAAGCAGTATAGGTGGGTCTTGCCAAAAAGCTAGTTATTTCTGAGTCTCGAATGTATGTTAAATCTGCATATAAGCTACAGGAAACACTCTATTACAGTTAGGGTCGTTATTAACTGAGCATATTCCTATTTGCTATAGTTCAATCTGCTGAAACCTCCATGTCATTGAAGTATGACACAATTTTTGAGTTTGTAATATTCTGATATAGATTTCTGAGCATCAATTTGTTGTAAAATCAGACTTACATGAAGTCAGAAATTTGATAATATAGTTTACCTGTGTTATTCATGCATACACTGGAATGTATCAGACAATATGTCTGTGCTGTAGTAAATCTGATATTACTATGACGCAGAACTGTGCATTGTAAAGAGTTGAAAGGTGTCATTTTGCATTGTGTACTTCTCAGAGAAGTCCTTGTAATCAGTTTAAGTATCAATGTCTGAGCTTGTGATAATCTGATAGTAAATTCTGAGCAGCATTACATTGAAAAATCAGTCATTATAGAAGTCAGGAATATCTCAAAACTACTTACCTTTGCTGTTCATGTTTATGCAATGCCATTTCGTTCATTTTCTTTCTGTTTGGGTGTACTTAAATGAAGTAGTTTGATAAAAGGAAACATCTATCAAACTAGAAAAATTGCAAAACATTACTCTCCTCGGGCAAGGAACATTACAGTGGTATTAGATGACAGAGCTGGTTTCCTGCCAACATGTGAAATAAAAAAAAATAAAAAAAATCAGTGATCTTCAGCTGCATGAAATGTTATGAATCCAGATCAAGCCTATATAACATGCCGAAGAAGAAGGGCAAGAGGAGAGAGCTTTGATCCATTTGCTTCAGATTCTTCATCCAAAGAGGAAAAAATGGCTGAAAGGCGTGAAATGGGTGATAGACATGATATTCCTGAGGGTAGTACATATCAAAGCCTCAATGGTCATGCTAGAAGTCAACACCAGGTGGTGCAACTCCTAAATCAGCTTGTGAATGATAGAAACAATGCTGGTATTAATGGCAACAACGGTAACAATGGGAATGATCAAAGCAATGCAAAAGGGAGCAATACACATATACCGACACACAGTCATACTAGGACAGTTAGTAGGGTAACTCCTAGGCCTCTAATGCCTCAGTTTTTGGGAGGTTAGCCAGTTGGAAATCAGGGGCAGCAAGCATAAGGTGAGGGTTTCTCTGATTATTTGAGAGAATATCAGTCTCTTGGAGATGAGTTCCATGCTGCCATGACATTACAGGACTTCTGTGTTATTAAGTATAGGAATAGACCTAGAGATTATAACAGGGGACCTTAGAACCAAGACTTGCAGCGCAAAGTGGGTAAACTCTCTATTTCCTCCTTTGACTGTTCTAGCAAATGCACAACCAGAGCATGAATACAAAAGTTGGATACCTACTTCCAGCTTAATCCTATGTTGGAGATGGAGGCCATAAAATATGCTACACTACACTTGGATGGTGAGGCGCATGAGTGGTGGTACCATGGGCTAGTCACATTGGGTCATTCGAACATCACTTCTTAGCTAGATTTTGTTGTACCCAAACCAAATTTTTTGCTTCATCAAGGCATTTTGCGTAAAATAGTCTAAACCTTGCTAAAATGATTTCAAATATAGTTTTTGGGCAATATCAAGCATGGAGTTTTGTTAATTTTTTGTCAGTCAAAGGCAGTTCCATTGATCAAAACCTGAATCAAAGACTCAGAATGAAGCATTTCACGGTGGAGGAGCATTTCGCGACGACAATTATACTTTTGTACGGTCATTTCAGTGGCTAAAGTCAAGATTTTAGTGGTCAATTTTTGAAGATTTCTCAAGAAAAAGCAGAATTGCGCCCCTGTAGCCCAGGGGCGCCCTTCTTTTTGAAGGTCTAAATTTTGTGGTAAATGCTCATGAATATAGTCAAACTCTTCAGAATTAGTCTGCCTATCCGATGAGCTATCTTGCGAGGCTATCCGAGACTCGTAACTCCGGTAACGAGTGACAAAAGTTGAAGATTTCAAAGTTGTAGTTTGCAAAAGCTTGTCCTTTTCCAGCTTTTGCGCACCTATAGCTCAAGGGCACACCTCTTTAAAGAGGGTTACATCTTGGTATTCCTGATGATTGATGTTGTCAATCTCTTCACGACTAGTCTTCCTATTCGACGAGCTATCGAACGCAGTCATCCGAGTCCTAGAGCTCCGGTAGTCGACGTCTGAAGATGAGCTAATGGAGGGACTTCACATCACAGAGCTTCTTCAAATGGTGTAATTTCTTTTCCAGTGCCCTTGTAGCTCAGGGGCGCTTTTCAAAATGACCTCTGAGATGGCAGAGTTTGCTGACGAGGTCTTCTTGACATCAGTGCTACTCTAGTTTGGCTTCGTGATGCACCAAGTTGCTTGTTAATCTGACATTCTGAGAGATCGTGGCAGAGATTCTACCAGGCACGTAATTTCACGGGCGGACTGGCATATAAATTTCATTGTATTTCTGTAGGCCAGGGGCGCCTAGCCTTTAGGCCTGTCAGATGAGGTTATTGATGTTCGAAGTCTTCACGGGACTTGAGCGTAATTACTTTATCTACTCAACGAGCCCAGCCGTCAGCCTTAGGGATTTGGCAAACGCTCGTACGTGCGAGGTCTTTGGTGAAATACTGAAAAACGAAGACAGCTCAGAAAATGGCTAAGTATGGTCGTTTATTCCATCTTGGGAAAGGTGCCTTTCTTTTTGAGGTCTTAGAAGCAGTTTTCTTGCTTCGTCGCCTCTAGAGTCTTCTCTCGTAGGTCCTTCTGGCTGTGCATCGAGACAAACAGTGCTCGAATCGGGTCATCCCAGCTCCAGATATCAGTGGTCAAAGGAGGGCATCTGGTTCAGAGTTGCACTTTCGTCAAAATGGTGTTCGTGCCTTTTCAAGCCAGGGGCACTTTTACTTTAAAGGTCCTTAATGTAGCTTTCAGATGCCTTGCATATATTCGTTGGATGCAGAATACTCCTAGTTATGCAGTGAGCTTGGTTGCTTGTCAGCAGGGTTCACCGTTCGTTGTCAGCAACCGTTTGAAGCGTCAGATGGCAGTTTTGAGAAATGGTTAAGTTTGACTCCTGAAAATCAATTTAATCAAGGGCGCTTAGTTTTCTGAGGTATTAAATGATGGATTTTGCAGTGATGACTCCCAACAGACATTTCTTCCTTGCTCTGCAGGCTTCGCAATGAATACACCTGTTCAATCCCAGCATCATCTGGTCACCCAGGAATCAGTGTCGAAGATGGCCAGTTGTAACTTTGTAGTCAACTACAAAGTAGGAAGTTAATAAAAAGTGTAATATCTTGAGCAAATGGACGCCTATAAGGCGAAGTAATGACTTTTTGAAATCAGTGAGGTTTGTCGGTGAATCCTAAAGCTTCATTTGGTTTGTCAACTGAAGTTAAATAATATTTAATATTTATTCTTGCATTTTTAGCATTAAATGGCGAATTTCTAAAGTTGGCGCCCTCTTTGTGCTGGGATTTCAAATTGCATGATAAATATTATTTTATTATTATTTATTTCGGGACTTCGAGTCAGTGTCAGTTAACTGAAGGGGGTCCAATCAGAAGCCTTCTATTTTGGTTAAGGTTTTAAATCTTGCAGTAAACAAAGTGGGGTGAATATTCCTTATTTTAACATGGCGCCATCATTACTCATTCTCACAGCTTCAAGGAAATTCGTAGTTTCTCAAAGACAAAGGCGAATTTTACAGGCAAAGGCAAATTCTTCATCAGTTTTCAAAGGTGATTTCATCAAACACAAGTCTTTTTGCAGATTAAAGTTCACATTCATTAGCAAGTTTGAAGAACAAGGGCGATTTTCACAGAAGAAAGAGCTTATAAAAAAAAACGTCTTTTTCCTCCTTGATTCTCGAATTTCTTTCAAAATACAATTCGCATGTTCCTGAAATTGGCGAATTTGACAAGTTTCAACATCTGGATCATTTCTATATAGCTTCCTCGAATTAAAATCGTGCGCTTGATTTTTCAGGAATTTTTAACTCCAGAACATTCGTTCTCGAGTTTCTAATTTTCTCAACTGAAATCTCTTTGCATGGTCGAGTAGAAGTTAGATTTTCGCATCTCTGACGTTCTGGGTTGTCTTAGAATCTTTTTTTGGACAAAACCCATATCTGAGATTTTTCGCCGAAAATAACTCTTCAGAAGGCTATTTTTAGCTTCAGCAGGCTATTTTTAGCTTTACAGAAATCTTGTCAGAACATAGTCGAGTTCACAGTCAACAGGCGAGTTTTGAAGAATGCATTACACTCAGCACGAATACAGGACCAAAACAGTCTTTATTCACGACTTCATCGAGACAGTTGAGACGAATCTTCACAAGGTGCTGCCAGAAGCAGTTCTAGATCCTGTTAAGATCAGAGGTTCGATTATTCAAAACATTCAACAGTCCGGGTTATTGGAGGCCGCTTCCATACCTATCTCCCTTCATTGTATTGAGCTCGTGATGTCTTGTATTAAGCATTACAATTCTACTACTCGTGAGATAGTGTCAGTAGATGGACGAGTTATTTGCAGTCTCAAGCCTCTAGACGTTGAAAGAAGTTTTGGTATACCTCAATACTCGAACAGTCTAGTGATTTCTATGGAGCAGTGCGAGTAGGCATTCAATGATGATGTGGACAGTGCCAGAGTAAAATGGCAGAAAGATGGTTAAAGCAAGCGAAGAACAGATTGCCAAACAATGTGGGTCGTGGTGAGTACAAGGATGAGTATGCGATTCTAATTACACTCTTGAATCGTCTCGTGTCAATCATGCAAAATGTCGCCTGATGTATTACATTATTGGTCGCATCATTTCTGGGCAGGAACATTATGACTGGGCATCCTTCATCAGCGATATTCTCCACAGGCAAATCACCGGTTTCATGGTTGCTCATGAGTTTCATATGTGTTTGTATCTCGTGTACTTGACGGTATATCGTGGCTCAGCCTTTGCGGACTAAACACCGTGCGGGCATTCTCGGGGTTCAAGGCTTATCAAGATATGATCATAGAAACCCCAGAAGGTTTATTTCGCTCTCTCTCGATCGCTTTTTCAAGTTTTGTAAAAGTTTTGATGTTTTTGACTTTTTGGGGTTTTAGAGCAAATACAAAGAATTTGCTATTTTTGCGGTAATTGTGCAACAAATTCAACAAAATTGTTTGACCGGAAATGATGGAACAGTGGGTATATTTATTTTGATCTTCCAAATGATTACAAAATGGCCCACTGCATGCAAGAAGAAATAAATGAAATTTTATTAAGAACTCGCAACTGGGTCGCACAAATGGATCGTAGCTGCGTAAGGGCTGAGATGATAAATTGCTTTCTCCTTCCGTCTAGTGCTCCAGATAAGATCTCCAATATTAGGCGCCTCCAAAAATGATAAAAAATGATTTTAAGGCAAGGCGTTTTCTCCATAACAAAGGATGGCTTCCTTTTTGATGGTACGGCCAGAATACAGCAAGGTACAACCTGGTACAGGTACGGCTAGGTCAGAAACAACAATTAATAAATGTACGGCTTCTTCACAACTCTCCAAATCTCCAGAATATGTGTGCCTAGATGAATGAATGTCTTCTGGATGAAGACTCCTCAGAAAACCTGAATATAAATATCTCTGATGCTCTGTGATTCCTCCTGAATGAAGAAATCTCTCAACTGCAATAGATCAGGGGTTATTTCACACCCTCTGAACTCGCCCAAGGAGATGGCCGGTTCTAGAATCGGGAACTTGAAACCCTAAAGT
Organism: Sequoia sempervirens; assembly: GCA_007258455.2. NCBI lineage: Eukaryota > Viridiplantae > Streptophyta > Pinopsida > Cupressales > Cupressaceae > Sequoia > Sequoia sempervirens. The sequence continues at coordinate 26,006 of VDFB02243298.1, read as the reverse complement.
CTCTTGCCGATCAAAGCCGACCGCCCAATTCCTCATCAATCACATAATGGCACACAATTCCCAAGGCAAAACCTCCTTTATTCATTGAAAGTGCTACTCCTTAATAATAGGGTCATTAAAACCGAATCCCTTAATTCTTTTATTATTCCATAGTCTCAACAATACAAACGGTAAATTTAATTGCCAAATTGGCCCCTCTCAGATGATGGCGACCCCCTCAAACAGAATCACTTAAGTTATAATTTAATATTATAACTTTATATTATAATCATCAAATAATTAATATTTAATTAATACAATTAAATATTAATATCTCTCTCGTTATTCATCCGATGACTGATCCGTCTGAAGCTGACGAACACTGAAGTGATTCTGAACACTGCCAAATCCATACTGCTAAAAATAGCAGGGGTCCCACGCCAACTGCCAAGAACTGCTAAAAATAGCAACTTATGCTAGAAATGTCCGAACGAGCCCGAACGAAAGCCAATTGATCCAAACCTGACAATCTGAAGCTGAGCCAAGCTCCCAAATGACCCTCAATCCACTCTATCAGCCTACGAGGGTTTCATGATAGGCTAATCTTACGAACTCTGATGCTCGCCAAAAATGGGGACATTACAGTCCGCCCTCCCTGAAATTGCTTGTCCCCAAGCAATCTCCACTGCAAAGAAACTCCAATCCTCGGGAGGCCCAAATGAAAAACTGTGAAATGTCCCACACATCACGAACTGTCTCCCATAGCATCAACAAAAACTCAACTGCGCAAGCTATCCCTGGATCCCAAACCCAGAGTGAAAGTCTGTCGTGATGGTCATCCTCAGGCTGCCACTGCGCTCTACTGCCTCCAACTTCACCATGCTAAGAATAGTGAAGTAACCCAATGGGACCCATCCAATACTCGGTGCCAACGCTGTCGCCACCGGGATCCCAATACAATATGAATTCACATCCACCTGTCATACAGAGATAAAAACATCTAGAAGCATCTGCTACACCGAATCTCTCCCTGTCCTCTGCTAAACCCTCATGGATGTGATAACTGACCAAGCCATCATGCCAACTAATACCATAGTCGCCCTGTAACCATGTACCCGTATGAAAAATCTGCGACATAGAAGTAGCAAGCCCTATCAAATATATATCAGCATGATGGATAACTGACTGCTGTCCCTGCAAGTAATTCCCCACAAACAACTGAATCGAGTACTTGCAGCCGCTAATCCCATCCCTTGAAGATGGTAACTCTGCGCACAGTAATGAATTACTCCCCTCGACTGCACCAAGAGAATCACCCTGTGCACAAGAATTGTGCATTGAATATGAATCATGTACAGGTGGATCAAAGGAAAAGCTATAAGCACTCCTCACCGTGTACACCCCATTAAACTCCTCTGTGAGTCTTGTTTGGAATCGCGATGCACTGGAACAATCCAAAACACTACGTTTATCACCCAACCTAGAACTAGTATCAAGAGTACGATCAGCTTCCAACTCGAAGAGTGGGTTATCATAGATCAAACCACCATCAAATTCAAATAATGGATTATTCACAAACTGCACAATCACTCCATACTGATCTGAATCATCCATCTCTGAATCGCTAGAATAATAAATTGAATTGTACTCCTGACTGGGCTCAACCAGCTGCCGATCATAATCAACTGCATCGGATAAAATGATTGATTTGCTTCCAGGAGAGGGAAACAAATCAACATAAGAACCAATCTCCCAACTGGATGATACTCTGGATATCTTCTGTGAATATGGACAAGTGTCGAGGGTTGTCACACAACCCTCTAGTGAATCAACAACCATGTCATAGGAACTATCAATGATCTGCCTTGCATCACCTATCATGGGACTAATCTCAAGAGAACCTGGTGCAACGCGTGGCTCACTGCAACTCTCAACCAGTGCACTCATCCCATCTGTATCAACTGCACCTGTGACTGCGATGGATGTAACCACATCCTCAACATATCCCTCACTGCTATGAACCATGGGTGTATGCTCCTCACCAACCGCTGCCATGGAAATCTGAACTATATCAAAAGATGGTGAAGATTGTGCCAAATTCAACGCCACGGTAAGCCTCTCAATCTGTAACTGTGACTCTTGAAGGGCCAACTGGGTGCTCTGCAATGAGTCCATAGTCACCTCGAGCTCATAAGTGAGCTCATCGATCTGCTCCTTTCCCTTCAATGCATCATAACAAATGCAATCCCACTCGAGAAGAAAATCCCTATCCGCAAGTAGTTTTAGGTAGTTTTGTTTCATCATTCCAATTGCTTCTCGAAGTGCATGTATCACTGCAAGGGAAAAACCACTATTGCCGTGCTCACCTGTCAAAGGAGGGCTCCAACCATAGGTAGTCAACATCTGACGAGCAACATCAAAATGCTCAAGGGCTGTGGCAATCATATTGTCATTCACTTGTAGTTGCCCAACCAAATGATGAGGATTCTGTAGCTTATGACCCCCATACAAGTTTTCCGGTTCACAATTTGCACTATGATTTGAGGCTGATTCGTCGTCACTCACTACAAGATAACCAGCATAATGTGTGCTTTCATCTATGCACACCTCAACATCTAAGGTACTGCTGCTATGTACCCCAAAAGATAGGTATGACAGTATCTTCACACGCTTCTACTCCCAAAGTAACTGCATGCCCATCCAAAGCATGATCCTGGGATTCCATATCAACATAAGAATCTTCTAGCTTGTTTTCAAAGGTCTGATCCGGAAAATCAAACTCACCATGACATAAATTCTCAACACCAAATGCATCACTAGTACCCAACTCTTGAGTCTCTTCATGTGACAACTCAATAGGATTACTTTGCATATGTGAAATCGCTGCTGTCTCATGCTCACGCGAAGCTTCATCATTGCTGTCATAAAAATCAGAAGTAACCTCCATAATAGAAACTTCTTGAGTCACCTCTTGCAAAGATGATGTAGATAAATCATTACCCAAAGCTATGTTAGTGTTTTCTTGAATCAAATCAGCACTTCTATCAAATTCATTACATAAATTTCTGCATTCTTCATAGGAATCTGAAGATACCAAATCATTTTGATGAAGAGTTGTATCATCCTTATGTGTAGATTCTCTATCCTTTTCAGGTGTAAACAACTCATGAGCTATAGTGAGATATTTATTCCTTGGAAACTCTGTCTTATGGCAAAGACTCGGGTGCAACTCCATGTAACTCATGAAAGGAAGTTCCTTTTTAATTTTCTGAGGTAGAATGCTATACTCCTGGAACATGCTAATCACTTCTCTTTCTGTGTTTTGTGGTGTTCTGTCAATGGTAATCCTTTTGCGGGCCTCAGGTGGTGCTAACTCCCACTCGTCGTTCGCTGCCCTAAGTGTACCAGCGAACAAACCCTCATGCTTCTCACCTGCTATAGCCTCATCGGGCTCCTGTCTCGTGAAAGTGGGCCTAGTAGGCCTATCTGCTGTCCGTGACACTGTCCTAGGAGCTCTCCGTGAACCTGCATCACTCCTGTCATCGTCACGATGTGGTGACGGTTTCCTAGGAGTACCCAATCTCTGAAGTGCAACTGCCAACTTCTGTAATACACCATTTGACTGCCGTTGACCTGCACGTAGATCTCTGAGTGCATGCAAAACCTCGGCATCATCCCGATCTTTGTGGTTATGTGGAATCTCTGTTCTCAGATTAACTGTTCTATCAGACCTGTCATTCCTGTCAGCCATGTTCCCTGACTGCCTGCTCAAACTTCGTTGCCTTTCAATCAAGGCTCGTCTGCGAGAATAGTACCTGTATGAACCAAACTCTTCTGGCTGCATATGATGGCTAAACCCCCAGGATGGCAGGATTTAGCTCTGATACCACTGTAGAAACCCTAGGTTTCCCCTATTTCTGTCTCTGACTGTTTTTCTGAAGTTTTCTAAAGTTTTGATGTTTTTTTTGACTTTTTTGGGGTTTTAGAGCAATACAAGAAATTTGCGATTTTTGCAAGTAATTGAAAATAAATTCAATAAAATTAAATGACTCTGGAAATGATGGAATATGGGTGCCAGTATATTTATTTTGATCTTCTGAAATGATTACAAAAATACCCAATTGCATGCAAGCAAGAAATAATGAAATTTTATTAAGAACTTGGCAATCTGGCTGCAATAAATGGACTGCTGGAGCTGGTACGGCTGAGATGATAAATTGCTTTCTCCTTCCGTCTGGTGCTCCAGATAAGGTCTCCAATATTAGGCGCCTCCAGAAATGATAAAAAATGATCTTAAGGCAAGGCGTTTTCTCCAGAACAAAGGACGGCTTCCTTTTTGATGGTACGGCTAGAATACAGCAAGGTACGGCCTGGTATAGGTACGGCTAAGGCAGAAACAACAATTAATGAATGTACGGCTTCTTCACAACTCTCCGGATCTCCAGAATAAGTGCGCCTAGATGAATGAAAGTCTTCTGGACGCAAACTCCTCAGAAAACCCTGAATATAAATATCTCTGATGTTCTGTGATTCCTCCTGAATGAAGAAATCTCTCAGCTGCAATAGATCAGGTGTTATTTCACACCCTCTGAACTGCTTCCAGTGGAGATGGCTCGTTCCCCAAGGAATTCGAACTTGAAACCCTAAAGTCTCTTGCTCAGATCAAAGCTGATCAGTTTCAATTCTCAATAATCACATAATGGCACAATTCCCAAGGCAAAACCCTTTATTCATTGAAAAGTGCGATTTCCTTAATAATAGGGAATATTAAAAATTCGAACTTTTAATTCTTTTATTATTTCCATAGTCTCAGCTCAAATATTAAATCATAAATTTAATTGCCAAATTGGCCCCTCTCTGATGATGGCGACCCCCTCAAACAGAATCACTTAAGTTATAATTTAATATTATAACTTTATATTATAATCTTCAAATAATTAATATTTAATTAATACAATTAAATATTAATATCTCTCTCGTTATTCATCCGATGATTGATCCGTCTGAAGCTGACAAACACTGAAGTGATTCTGAACACTGCCAAATCCATACTGCTAAAAATAGCAGGGGTCCCACGCCAACTGCCAAGAACTGCTAAAAATAGCAACTTATGCTAGAAATGTCCGAATTGTTCGGGCGAAAAGCCACCTCGATCCAAACCCCATAACTGGAAGTCGAGCCAAGCTCCCAAAATGACCCTCAATCTACCTTTATCAACCTATTTAGGTCTCATGATAGCTAATCTACGAACTCCCAGCGCTATGCCAAAAATGGGGTATATTATAATCGCCTTGAGTTCACTAAGGCCGAACGCCATTTCGCTACGTTCACGGTGGCTTTTCCTTGATTTATACAAAGGAGAAATTTGGACCGGAGTTGCATCGCTCAGATTCGGCAGCCAGAGTGAATGGATGGTTGATTGGTTTCTTCGCCTCCATACACCTACATCCGAGTATATGGATTTATAGGAAATTCAACTATGCTTCCACGTTATCCTTCGGATAAGACAGTTTTTATGGAGTTCCTAAGACAGTTGCATGATGTTCATCGTCTTTTACGCCGCAAGCATAGACCAGCTGCCAACTTTCCTTTTCAGTTTGGAATGTATTGGTGCAAGGCGGCAACTGATGCCAAAGTTGCAGGATGTGAGCTTGAGAAATATCATCTCAAGTATCTTGTTGAGGCACGTGCTTATGATCTTTCAGGTCATTACACAACTCGCCTTGCTGGACGCACATTTCATGAGCCTTCTATGGAGGATTATTGGGTAAATTGCGCAGATGACTTCGAGGTTCGCAGACGCAGCTATGGCCGCTTTTCTCTCTCATAGATTTCTGTTTTCTTGTCAGAAGATGTGGGAGGTTTATTAGATGATGAGGGAGAAGTTCTGCCTCAATTTTTCAGAGAGCAGGTCAACACACAGCCGCTACTAGCAGTTGATTGGTACGCCAAGGAGTACACAACAGTAAAGGAGAGGTCAAGTAGAGTTATTCAAAACAGTATAGTTTACCTCGACAGCAAGAAGACCAGGAGGGTAAATATGCCTAGAGCAGAATTGCCAGTGGTGAATCTTTCATTACCTTCCTCGTCAAAACCAAAACAAAAGGAGTAACCCTCCTATGAAAGGTCAAGCGCCAAACAATTCAAAAGGTAAGGCGCTTGCTATTAATACACCCACGGAGCCTGACAGACAACCTATTACAGAGCCAGTTCAGAGTCCACCAGTGCCTGAGGTTCAACCTCAGGTTCCTACACCAGTTCCGGAGCAGTCACCAGCACCAATTCACATTGAATTGGATATAGACTCCCCGTCTCGCAGTGGTTCTTCTATATATTCACTCTCGTCACAACCCCCTGTCGTTAGTACAGACCCTTCCAGTAGCATTAGTTGAGATCAGTCTTGGATTGAAGCTCAACTGGGAAGGAAGAGGAGGCAGCCGTCCTATGGCCTCAATCATTCAGATTTTGATAAGGTTTACTAGGATGTGCCAGACAAGAGGGTCAAGAACATGGTCCACGTGGAGAGGAATACTGACATGGAGATCGTCGTCGAGACTGCTATACCTCCACAGGGGAAAAGCTTGGACGAGTTGGAATCTCAGGACTTTGAGGTTATCACAGTCAACCTTGGTTGTAGCACACGCCAGACTCAGGTTGATCTCCTACAAGTTGCTATAGATAGTGCTAGGGATAGAATGCTAAAAGATGGAGAAGATAAGGCAGCCCTCAAGGCTGAAATCAGACAGCTTCGTCAGTACATTTCTAGCCTTGTACACAGGTCAGATGTCATTGCCACACCCCCGCCGATGCTTGAACCTCCAACAGAACATGGTCAACTTAATCATTTAGTTGCATATGGCAAACGTTTGGATGAGTGGGAGGAGGAGTTCGTTGCTAGAGGCCGTGCTATGCTTACAAAATTATATCAGTTGCAATACAATGCACGAGAGCTCCGTCTACGTCTCTAGGATGAGGAACGAGACATGGCAATCAGCAAACCCCGAGATGAGATTATGATTGCTCACTTGAGTATGGCATATGAATCAGTCACAGATGCAGAAGATAAAGAAGCTATCTACTCTTGGAAAACACAGTTGGTTTTCAAGGCAAAGATAGAGGAGACTATGGCTTCAGAGTTGGTTGAGAGTAGAGAGCACGTTACTAGTGCACTCCGGTTTGTGAGACCCTAGTATCTCGCTTGCCGTGTCGATATCAGATTGAGGGTGGTGCGTATGTTGAGCTTATCGACGTTCAGTCAGAGCTCCGAGCACTTGTTCATACTATTTTCAATGGGGAGATCGTTGGCTGTAAGATTAATCAGCTTACAGTCATGTCGGTGTTGTTCGATGAAGCAACAAGGAGCAGAGGTGAACTTTAGTCCCAGATAACAGCTGGTGAGGACATGCTGCGCATGCATAGCATTCTTCGACAGAGTATCAGAGCTCTAGATAGTGATGCAGTTAACAATCTCGTTGAGGGATTGGTTGCTCGAGATCAGGATTAGTAGACTTCAGTTCCCACCTCTCAGAATAGACGTTACACACAGGAGTTAAACTTGGCGTTACCTTCTCAAGTTAGCTCACTGTCTTATTTCATGCATATCCATTCTGAGATTAGCTTTATTTACTTGGAGTTTTATTTAGGGTTTACGTTAACTGATGGTAGTGTGCCAGTTAACATGTTTCAATAAGGACGTGCATGTTTGCACAATTGTCCATTTTTAGATTATGTGTTTCGGTTAATTGATGGTAGTTTTCCAGTTGACTGTATAGTTTACTTCATTAGAGCTTAGCAATAAATCTTGCATGCATTGCAAGACTGTAGTTGACTCAAGGTGATTTTAGGGTTCCCTACACCTTTTGATGTCTATAAATAAGAGCTTTTGCTCATCTGTACATAACTTTTGCACGAGAGTGAAATATATGCTGTGCCTACCTTGCCCTCAATATTGCTCATTCTGTATCTGTTCATGCGTTTTTGCTATTATGATGAATTGTTATGCCACACAGGGTTTCATGCAATTATAATGGTGAATTCTTTCCTTAGATAAAATCTGTTTTGTGTTCAATAAACTTGTTCAGATTGAGATGATAGTTGTGCCACCTTGCCTTGAAGTAGAGAATCTGTATTTGGTTATCATGTGATGTGTGTGAATAATAAACTTATTCAGATTGAGCTGATAGATGTGCCACCTTTCCTTCAAGTTGAGAATCTGTATTCAGTTTATCGTATATTGTTGTTTCCAATAAACTTGTTTAGATTGAGCTGATAGATGTGCCACCTTGCCTTCAAGTTGAGAATCTATACTCGTTTATCGTCTGATAGTCAAACATTGCTCCATTTCCTCATGCTCTGTTTTCTTGAGGGAACTGGATAGATTTTAAGTAATTGGCATAGTTGTGGTTAGTGATCTGCAAAACCAGAAAATACTTAGTTGCAACTAGAGTTTTCTTGAAAGCCTTGTACCTCTACAACTGAGACAAAAAGACAGGGGATAGTTTAGATTACTTTTCCCTTTCCAAGCATTTTTGTTAAAGCACAACAAGGGAGCTTCCCCTCATAATTTGAAGAGCACTTAATATGAGGTAGAGAATGTCTCGTACTCAACTTCCACTCAGAGAAAGAAGAACATAATTCAACAAATATGCAAAGTTGATTGATGGGACGGATCGTAAGGGACCTTAAAGTCGCATTTTAGAGAGTTGGCTCAACTCAAATGGCATGTTGGATGCTTATATTTGAGTCTAAAAGGATTCTTGCTTTTATGTAACGAACACACTTGTACGATAAAATTAAAACTTTACAATTCATACATAAAATTAAGAACAATACCATTTTGATTAAACAATTTCTTTTCAAAACATAAATAAGAAACATCTTTTGCATCCTTAAACTATTTCATTTCAAATGAAATTACAAAGCATGAAGAGAAACATACATACATAGCCCGTAGGCTTTTGACACCAATAGAAATAAGAAGGTCCAGGAATCCGTCCTGTCAAGCTTTGGAGCATCCGTCGGGTGTTCGTGGAGGAGAAACATCACTCGAGCGTTTTTCCGCCAACCACGGACTTATAATACAGTCCCCCGCACGATCATTTTTCAATGAACGGCCCTCCCTTCGAAGAAGAGATTGGTTGGGTAACCTTTAATGACTACCAACTGGACATAGTGCTGTGATTCTACAAAACTAGCTTTCGTGCTAACGGCAAATCTCAAACTAGGTTGTATTTCGGAATCACGGTGAACTGACAGTGTAGTACAACAACTAAATGGTTCCTTACACTACTTTGGCCAAAGTGTTTACGTTCAACGAAGAACATAGGTCATATGTCACATTCACTAGCCAGGTTCAACTTGACTTAAGGCTATCTTAATTCTACGCGTAGGTTGGTCTATCGGGGTAGTCCGTACCCTAGACTTCCTACAACATCTTACAGTTGGAAAGAAGAATCCATTTAACAAGTTACTACAACTGACGCCCTAATTCAGGATATACACATCCTAGGGATACAATAACTTGACTAAGTTGATTGTATTAAGTTGTAGAGTATAACTTGCAAATATTCACGACTCAATCCTAGTAACTATTATTTATACACAAGCATATGCTCAATATATAGAGCCATTTAAACACAATGCAGATTGCTTTCCATTAACTAATGTAAAACGTGCACCAATGACAACAAAAGTCATGAAAAGACTACATTTATGATAATGGTTAAGAAACTGTTATTCTTTTTAATTCAATCTTTAAGACAATCAAACTCTTTTCTTTCCAGCCATGACTATAATTCAGAGACCTATCAGATTACTCTGGAATACTAGCTAAATATGTAAAGTAAGAGTTTAGCATGCCTGATTTAGCTTTTCCACAAGTTTGGAAGATAGCTCCTTCACTGGCCTTTACTCAGATCACTTTCAGCTTGGATTCTTGAAACCAAATACTCAACACAATAAAAGGGCAATTCCTGATTACTCCTCTTCTATTCAAAGATTACCAGCAATTTCAAACTTCTGCTCTCTTGTTCAGAGAATACCTCACATTAACAAAATAACTTAGCAATTTCTCTACTATGGCGAATTCACTTTTTAGCTATAAAATGCTTAAGAAAACTTGACTGTAAATTCGTGTGAGTAAGAATGCCAAACGCAGGTATATATATATATAGGTTAATTTTAAAACTGATTTCCACCTTCTATGGCGCCAGAACTGCCAGCAGGTTGAAGAATGTTTCAAACTAAAAACGTGTATCAATATGGTGAGGGTTTCGACCTCCATGTTTGACAGCAAGAAGTTTATTTCATTTCGAATTTGTTTCAGACTGTTAAAAACGTGACAACTCTCAATCTGGCGCGTTTTTACAGTTAGGTTAAATGCCAAGTTTCCATTTCAGACTTTTTCCTTGCTCAAATGGCGTCCACATTTCATTCTTTTTGCAAAGCATGAAATATCTCATCTATTTTCTGACGCCTGGCCCTAGTCGCGCGATTTCTCTGCGCGTTTTTCATTTTCCTTCAGCATTTTCGCGTTTTTTTCTTCTTTATTTTGCTTTGGTAAATCTTCAATATTTTAATAAAGTTTTCAAAGTAAAAATGACGCATTTATTCAAGCTCAAATTTGAAGTTTAACATTTCAACGAATTCATTTGAGAAATCCGCGATTTTAAATAAATTCGCGATTTTAAGAATTTCGCGATTTTTATGCTCTTCCCAGATTTGCATTCTTATTTATAAAAGTGTTTAAAATGTTTAGTTTACATTTCATTTGATCTTTTATTTAAATATATTTTATATATTCTATTAAAATACTTATATAATATAGTTTATGTATAATTATTTAAATTATCAATTTAAATAATATTGTATACATTTTAAACTATATTATATTAATATTTTAATATAATATTAAATATATTGAAATACTTATCTTTATACTAATACATATATATTCATTTACATTATACATTAAACATGTAAATTTATATATATGTATTCGTATAATTTCAGAGGCAAGATATCGTTACAATATATAATTCATTTATCTCGTTAACCGTGGGTATGTATACTTGTATATATATCTGTATATGTACTACATGTATAAGTATCCATAAATACATTTATATCGACACATACGTATGGCATATCCATCTGCTTAATACGTTTGTATCGACATGAATGTACTTATGGGTACTTGTACATATCATATTCGTATGTACAAATACACATATCCACCTCTAACCAGAACTTGTCATTTATAAGGTTATACTGGCAAGCATCACTTGTTTACACATTCAGAAGAAGACACGACTCCTAATGATACTAGACAAGCCTACAGATGACTTACCTTTAACCAGAACAATGACTTAGCTTACACAGTTCTAAGGTTTGTGTGTGTATGTCCAGTTGGTATCCATTACTGTTTACCCGACCAAGTTCTTCCCCGAGTGATATCTCTCCTCTGCCTGGAGGTACGAACCTGCTTCCTGCACACCATGTCACGACAACGGGAATCATATGCTCAAAACAAAGCAGAATACATGAAACATTTCAAAAGTTAGATTATTCATAAATCAATAACCTTATATTCTCCTTTATGCAGTATTTCACCAAGAATAACATCAAATGAAACAACATTCATATTGAAAACGAGGTACAAGCATCATTAATTTACCTTCAGAATTCACATTTACTCTATCTAGTAATGGTAAATTGTAACGTCTCAATTTGGGATGTAACACTTGCAGTCATGGTGATAGACATATTAGAGCATAGATTGGTCATGTTCTTCGTTGAGGGTCTTTTTGAACCACTTCGTGGTTGGATTAAGGCTTGTTGGCATGGTTTGTCATTGATGTCAAAGGTTGTTGCAAAGGTTGAAGGAGTTTGTTGGTTGATGATCATTGCAAAGTTCATTCATGACAAATGATATGTTCATGTTCTTGGTGCATCCAAAAGGTGCTTGTTCATTCAGTTCTTGATGTCCACCATGGATCTGAGAGGTATTAATACTCATTGTTCATTCATCTCAGTAAGTTGCTTCATCTCATGGATTGATGCCACCATGGATATGCAAAGGTTTTGTTGATATTTGATGCATTCAAAGATTTCATGGTATCATGGTATTAATGCTTGGTGTATCTTTTAGTATTGCTTTAGGACAATGACTTGGTATCACCGATCAAGGTTAATTTAAGTGATAACATTAATGGTTTGAGCTCAATGAGCAACTGGCCCCTACTCTTAATGCAACCGGCTAGACATGTCAATCTCATATGTTTAACCTCACAAAGCTAAATCAATGGATATCGTTCAATTCATGGTTTGGTGGGATTAGCAGATCAAAGGTTCATTTTTAAAGTTGGACAACAGCTATTTCCCGAACCTCAAACATTGACGGGTGTCTGACAGTTATTGCCCACGGTTTTGTTTGTAATTGTTTTGTAAAATAGTGATCAATGGTCACTATGAAGGCGCCAAACTGAAGATCAACGAACTATATTTAAAGTCTGTTTGAATTCCAACAGGTAGGTGATGGAAATTGAAGTTGACGTGCATTTGGCCATTAGTGAGTGTGGTTTTGATGGGTGAAGGCAGTTTTTAGAACTACAATTTTTGATTGATGAATGAGTGTTGTGGTATGTGTGAATAAGGGAGATAGAGTTTTGTAAGATACCTGTCCGTCTCTAACTTTTGAAAACTGATACTGAAAGACTAGGGTTTGTAATTTTTATGTATTTTATCAATTATTACTAGGCAAGAAATATGCATGCAAGAAATTAACAATTTCTGAAAGATAACATGCAATGATATACAATTGGAAACAAAGATAAATGCTGAAAATGAAGCTTTATTGATATTGCATAAATTTCTGAAAGCTTTACAAAGAAAGATACCCGAAACAATCTTGAAATCTTGAAAGGTGCTGAAACCCTTACTTCGAATCTCTCCTGCAAATTTGATGAAGCACACTGTTGACTTCTGGATGAAGACAATCCATGGGGCAACCCTTCGAAAGATCTTTCACAACCTCAGTTATGCCAATCACTGAGAGTTTTCATTCCCAATGATCCAAAATTCTAAAAACCCTAGGTTTCCATCCTCAAGAGCCAAACTCTCCAAAAGCACAAATCCAATATGTAAAAATGATCCAATCCTCCTTCCTTTACTTTTCGGTGGCCTTTATATAATTCTCCAATTAGGTTGATCCCTTCTAGAAGTCTCCTTTTAATTATTTAAAATGATATTCAATATTTTCCTTTCACTTTAATAAATGCTTTAATAAATGGGCGCTCATTAAATAATAATATTTAATGTACTTCAAGTGACCTTTTGAGGGTCATGGCCCCATCAGACAACAAGTGAATTTAAAACCATATACTTGCACTTTATAATTAATTATTAATAAAGTAATCACTTTATTAATAATTATATAGTATAACTCCACAAATAACCATTATTTCTCAATTCCGTCTGAACCTGGGAGTTAACCATTTTACCCCCTGTGCATTCAACTGCCTTACTAAAAATAAGGGTCCCTCTCTAACATCCGCTGGCTTACTATAAATAGTAAGTCCCTCAAAATTGAACCAGAGACCTCTGAATGTCAATGCCTCAGAACATAGGAAGGATTTGGAGAGATTGACATTGACAATTGCCACCTAGAGAGCTCCATAATGCCCAAATTGAACCCTCTAATCCACCACACTAGCCTACAAGGGTCAACTGATAGGCTAATCCTTCGAATTCTGATGCTCGCAAAAAATGGGGACATTACAGTCCGCCCTCCCTAAAATTGCTTGTCCCCAAGCAATCTTCACTGCAAAGAAACTCCATACCTCGGAAGGCCCAAAAGAAGAATTGTGAAATGTCCCACACGTCTCTAACTGACTCTTGTAGCATCAGCAAAAACACAATTGCACAAGCTATTCCTGGATCCAAAACCTAGAATGGAAGTTTGCCATGTCTGATGCCCTCCGACTTCCTCTGTGCAAAACTAATCTCAACTTCACCATGCTGAAAATGGTGAAGTAAACTCGTGGGACCCATCCAAACTGCAACACTAACTCTGTCACCACTTGGATCCCAATATAATTTGTACACACATCCATCCTTACTGTGGAGATATGAATATTTGAAAGTGTTTGTATCACAACAACTAACTCCATCCTTTGCTAGACTTCCATGGATGTGCTGACTCTGCAAGTAATGCCCCACAAATGACAGACTCGGGTACTTGCAGCTACTGACTCCATCTTCTGAAGATGGTGAATACCCCTCCCACAAAGGATGGTATAATCCCAGAGCCAATCCACACTGATGCATCATCAAGTCCTCTGTATGTGGATCAAAAGGAAAAGTGATGAGCACTCCTCACTATGTAGTATTGATAGAACACTCCAACCTCGGTCAATGGCTCATCTCTAGCCATACTCGAATCAAGCAGTTGATCACTCTGACTCTAAAACACAACAAGCTGGCGTCCAAAATCAGCTGCATAGGATGAAGTAACAAATTCGCTTCCAGGAGAGGGAAACAAATCAACATGAGGGCCATACTCCCAACCAGATGACACTTGGCAAGTCCCTTGTGAAGATGATGGAGTAGCGTTGTGTACTGTTGTGACCTTTTCACACATTGCCCCATTCAGATGGGGACCCCCTAAATTTTTGCTCCGTTCCAGTCTTTTGGCTTGGGTTTTTCTCTCTCTCCCGCTCTGTCTCTTTTCTGATGTCCGCCTTTCGAGGGGTTGCGCCCGTCAGTGAATTTAAGTGTGGAACTGACCAAGTCTAAAATTAGGGTTTCATCGTTTCTGGTCAGTCCAAGGTCAGGTAAAGTGAGTAAATTGAAAATTGAACTTAACATTGTTGTCAGCATGTTTCCAGCAGGCTTTCAGCAAGTTTTCATCGAATTCTGAGATACTATTTTTAGTAAGTATGAAATTCCAGGCAATCTGTCAGCTATTTTGAGAATCCAACAGTCACACAGCATTCAGGGCATATCAGACTACTCGCATGCAAAATTTGAGCGAAAATGGACAACTTACTATTTTTAGCAGTCCGGCTTCCGGCATGAATTTCAGGGTCCAGATGCAGAGTTTTTCTTTGCATGTCTGGATATTCCTTCTGGGTTTTTCAAGACCTTCGCAACGATGTAACATGCAAAACGAGATGACCACTTTCAGAATTCAGCCTTCCGAGGCTATTTTTAGGGTTTGCATGTCGAGGTTTCTTTTGCATGTCAGGTGATTCCTAATGGTTTTTCGAGAGTTCGCTGATGGTGTGACATGCAAACGAGATTCCCAACTCGTGAAGGAACTGGTTATTTTTAGCAGTGTGTCCCATAGTACCGCCTCCCGTTAGCTCAGACTACTAGCCGATCGCAGCGTCAAACGCAGCATGTAAATGGGTAGATCATTTGATACGCATGCAGTTAATTAGGGTTTCCAACTCGAGCCTAAAAATAGGCGAAAGTCACTAAAATCCGTAAACCATCATGACCGTTTCAAAGCATTATTTATCGGTGAAATTTCAAGTCAATCTGAGCACTTATTATTTATAAATAAGTCGATTGGAACAAAGTAAAAAATAGTAAATCATGCATGCGCTGTCACAGACAGTCATGTGTGAGGAGCTACTGCTAAAATTTCAAATCAACCGGAGCAATGGAGCTATCAGAAACATGAGGTTACTATTTATAGTAAACCACCTTTAGAAACATGCTAAAAATAGCAGGGTGACTAAAAATGGCAGTGTTGACAAGACAACAAGGTTATGAGGATGCAGTGCGCAAAATTTCAAGCCGTTCCGAGCTTCAGAGATACAAATTCGGAGGACTTACTATAAATGGCAGGGCACGTAAGCTGGCGAAAGATGATGAAAATTTGTCTAAGTCTGGAACTTCATCCAGCAGGCATAAGGAAATGCGCCCAGCTAGTGAGGAGGCATAAAAAAAATTCTAAGTGTAAGTTCATCCTTCACACAGGGCAAAATGCGCCCAAGGCACAAGAAGTCAAAGGCAGTCAACAATCTTCGTCCTGCTCAGGGGTCCAAATGCGCCCAAAGAGGGAGGAAAGCTCAGAAAAGTTGAAAATGTTTCTAAGGAAATCCGCCTCACCCCTCTAAATGCGCCCAAGATACAAGTTCATCCTTCACAGGAGGTGAAATGCGCCCAAAGGCAAAATGGTCAAAGAAAAGTCAAACATTTTAATCCCCTTCATGCATCAAAATGCACCCAAGCTCATCCTGTAGCATAGGCAAAATGCGCCCAAGATCATGCATGTGAAGACAAAAATTGGAAGGTGAAGAGTCACCCAAGGACGTTGGAAAAAGTTTCATCCACTAGACACATCAAAATGCGCCCAAGGTGAAGGAAAGTCAACAAGTCAACAAGCTCGTCCTCCATCAAGTATAAAATGCGCCAAGTTTGAAGAGAGTCAACAAAGTCAAAGATTTCGTCCTCCTCCATAGGCAAAATGCGCCCAAACTTGTGCATGTCAAGACAAAAATAGAGAAGATGAAGGGTCACAAGGGACGTGGTAACAAGTTTATCCTTCTCCTACATAGAAATGCGCCCATGTTTGGATGTGAAAAGTGATTAAAGGTGGTAAATGGGATGAAAGTTTTGCCAAAGCGTGGTAAACTAGGTAAAAGATAGGCGTTATCCTCCATCAAGCTTAAAATGCGCCCAAGGTGGTGGGTGTTAGAAAATTTTCCTAAGGCGTTGAGAGTGATGTGTGTGTTAGAAAATATTTCAAGGTGGTGGAAGTAAAGTGCTAAGTATGCGCCTAGGGGTGAAGTGTGAAGTGTGGAAACAAAGTGGCTAAGGCGTGATTTTAAAATCCTCCCAAGTATGTTAGGCGCTTAAGGTGATTTTAAAATAGCTTGAAGGCGTTGAAATATTTGAAGGTGGTGGAAATTAAATGAAGTGTGCTAGGCGCCTCAAGTAGAAATAAAATATTTTCTAAGTGTTGGAGAACTCCTCTAAGGTGTTGGAATTTTTTTTAAGGTGTGAGGTGTTTGCAAATGAAGTGAGAAATAAGGCGTGCTAGGCAAATAAATTTTTTTTTAAGTGAAGATGATACTTCTCTCGCTGGCAGATGATCAAATTATTTTCTAAGGGAAAATTTTCAAAATGCAAGATGATTGAAATATTTTCTAAGGCAAATTATTTTCCCTTGGAAAATATGCCTAGAGCTCAAAGTAATGAAGTTTTCCGAAGCACGAGCCAATTTTCTCAGCAGTAGAGTCAGAGGTGAATGATATTGCACAGATGAATTCAAGTTCTTCAGTTTAGAGCAACACAGGATGATCGCAGGCGAAGAGTCAATTTAAAATGGTGAAAATAATATTTTTTCTAAGGTTCAAAATTCGAAAAATTAAATGAACCCGTTCGTTGGGTACCCATGGATTCGAGGCGTTCTGAAGAAAATTTTCTTCTGGGTACTGAACATTTGCAATGGTGGATGGATTTCCAAGTCTTTCAAACTTCGCTGACACTTTTTCAGTGAAGAATTTAATCAGTGCTCAAATTGTGAATTTTCCTAAGGGAAAATTTAAAATTTTCTAAGGCAAATTTGAATAAAATATGTTTTCAAGATGAATTTTCTCCGAATGATGAATTTGAGGTCAGTTGCTTAGATAATTTTGATTAAATTCTTCAAGGATGGATTTTTCAGAGCAGAAGAGAGTTAAAATTCAAATTCCAGTAACAGAGCTCCGGCTGGTGGATTAAAAAGGATGAATTTAAATTAAATTTTTCGAAAAGAAATTCAAAGGCGCCAGTCAAAGTCAAGTTTCTAGAAGAATAATATTCCCGACGACTGGAGACAAGTGTCAGAAATACCAGAGAGGGAAAATTCAAATTCTTGAAGTGGAGTAGTGGAAGTTTAATACACTGGCTAAAATTAACTTCTTCTAGAATTCGAATTTTAGCTATAAAATGGAGAAGTTTTTCACTTGTTTTCACAGCTGAGGAAGGCGAATTTGCTCTAAGTAAGGCATTGCAGTGAAGAGTTCAAAGTTTTTGCTGAGATTGCTGAGACTAGTTGAGGGAGACGCCTTGAGAAAGTGTCATTGCTGAAGTGAAGAAAGGACGCACTTGCAAGTTGCTTAGTATCCAAATCTGCATTTGAAGAGGTACGCCTTAAGTTGCTTGTGCTGAGAGTTGAAGGAAGGACGTCAAGTAAGTTGCTGAGAAGGACGCCCTTGCTGGTTAAAGAAGTTGCTGAAGGTTTGAAAGGTACGAGTGTGGCTGAAGCTTAGTTTGTTGCTGAAGCTAAGGTTGCCAGTTGAGAAAGACGCCTTGGGACAGTGAATTGCTGAGAACTCAAAAGTACGAACTTGCTAGTTTGCTGATTGCCGATTGCTGATATAAAGTTACGAAGTTCAAATTACTGATAGTGAAGTGAAGCCATCAAAGTCTACTTAGAAATCTGTTCTAAGTGTTGGGATTCAAGAAAGGAAGCTGAGGTTTGCAAACAAGAAAGTTATTGCAGCTTCTAAAGTCGACTGCAGCCCCTATGTAATGTCATGTATCATTTTTATTAAATTAAATTGCTGATGAATGTTGTTGTTTGCAGATGGCTGAAGTAAGGACAACTGGAAAGGACAATGGTGCCTCAAGACAAGCTGTGATCAAGAAGCTGAGTAAAACGTTCATGCCAGAGTCGAAGTTTATTTCAAAACCGGGCAAGTTGACCAACACCAATTTGGGCTCCGTCAACCTGGATACCTTCAAGAACAGAATGTTTGGAATTGGAAGTCATCGGCCTTCAACTACTTCACACAATATTATTCGAAGCGGGTTGTATGCAGCTGCTAGTTTTCCACCAGCCATCCAATGCTCGGAGCTGATAATGGAGTGCGCCAATTACTATGAGAAAGAACACCGGTCGATCATGTCACCTGATGGCCAAGTGCTTGCCAATCTTACTGCATTATGAACCTTTTCGATCCCTGCACAAAACACATCAAACCAGGAGTGGAGTGGAGCGGATATACAAGCCTCGCTTTAGTGAGATGCATGGATAAATTAACACCCACCGATGAGCGCCCGGCCATCTCCTCCGCAAAGTGCCAAAACAGATTGCAGCGGAGGACCCAAAACAAGAATATCGTGATCTCACCGCGATGCCGGAAAGCAGGCTGGTGCTGCCTGTGAGTCTCTCAAGATTTTTGTTTTGACAGTTTTATTACATCAACTTGGTGCTGGAAGGCAAAGACTATGTCAATTGGGCCGAAATGATAAGTGATAATCTACATGAGCAGCTCCTGGGCCTCCGAAGAACGAAGACATTTTACATGAGCTCCTACATTATCTACATGTTGGCACGGATGACTAAGTACAGGGGGATCTGTTACAAGGAACCCGCGGGATGGCTCATCACCAAAACTATGAGGCGTGTACATACCAAAAATTCTGCCGAGTTAATAACCCACTCACTGCTGTCACGATGCCCCTTCAATGGCGTATATCACGAGGCTGCTTCAGGAGCGGTTACACCACAGAATCTCTAGAGATGCCCAGGAGTTAATTGAAAGGTATGGGTGTTGGTTTATACAGTTTCCGAGATTTTCATACATTAGGCTGTGTTGTGACCTTTTTCACACATCGCCCCATTCAAGATGGGGACCCCTAAATTTTGCTCCATTCTGGTCTTTTTGGCTTTGGTTTTTGGTCTCTCTCTCTCTGTCTGTCTCTTTTCTGATGGTCTACTTTCTGGGGTTGCGCCCGTCAGTGAATTTAAGTGTGGATTTGGCCAAGTCTGAAATTAGGGTTTGAGTCTTTCCAGCCAATTTGAAGTCAAACGAGGTGAATAACTTGAAACTTGAGCTTAACGTTCTTGTCAGTATGCTTCCAGTAGGCTCTCAGCAAAAATTTATCAGATTCCGAGGTACTTACTATTTTTAGTAAGTGTGAGATTACAGGCGATTCGTCAACATTTTCGAGATTCCGACAGTCACACTGCATTCAGAGTATATCAGACTGCTTGCATGCCAAATTTGAGCAAAAACGGACAACTTACTATTTTTAGCAGTCCGACTTCCAGGGCAGATTTCAGGGTCCAGATGCAGAATTCTTCTTTGCATGTCTGCGTATTCCTTCTGGGTTTTTCAAGACTTTCGCGATGATATAACATGCAAGTCGAGATGACAACTTTCAGGATTCAGCCTTCCGAGGCTATTTTTAGGGTTTGCATGTCAGGGTTTCTTTTGCATGTCGGATGATTCCTGATGGGTTTTTCGAGAGCTTCGCGATGGTGTGACATGCAAACGAGGATTCTCACTCAGTAAGGAACTTGCTATTTTGAAGTGGTGCATCCCGCCAGCCACCAGCTAGCCTGTAATGAACATCGCAGTGTCGCTAAACGAGCAACAGATATCATTTACTATGCGCAGGGAATTAGTTTCAGCTTCTGAGCCTAAAAATAGGCATCAAAGTCAAAATCTTCGAACTGGTGTAAACCACCGCGATCAGCTTCTTCAAAGTTATCATCCGCCGTGAAATTTCGAGTCGATTGCAGCACTTACTATTTATAGTAAGTCAAATTGGAGATGGCTAAAAATAGTAAATCAGCTGTACGCGCTGCTGTCGGGCAAAGAAGGTCACGTGGTGAGGATCGCCTCATTCGAATTTCAACTCGATCGGAGCAATGGAGCTATCAGAAACAAGAGCTTACTATTTATAGTAAGCCACCTTCAGAAACAGGCTATAAATAGCAGGGTGACTAAAAGTGGCAGTGCTGACAGGTTGATAAGGTTATGAAGAAGCTACGTTTAAAATTTCAAGTTGATCTGAGCTTCAGAAATGCAAAAATGAGAAGGCTTACTATAAATAGCAGGGTGTGAAAGTTGGCAAAAACAAGGAAAATTTTCTAAGTCCAAAACTTCGTCCTGCAGCCATGGCAAAATGCGCCAGCTAGTGAGGAGGCATAAAAAATTCCAAGTTTGAAGTTCGTCCAGTACACAGGCCTAAATTCGCCAAGTTTGAAGAAAGTCAAAGAAAAGTCAACACTTTTTATCCTGCATGCCTAGCAAAATGCGTCCAAGAGAGCTCAGGAAGATTGAAAAAATTTCTAAGTATTAGTGTTCATCCTCCTCACATGCTGAAATGCGCCCACCTCATAAGGAAGTCAAGGAAAATTGCTAAGTATGAAATCCATCCTCCTCAAAGAGCAAAATGCGCCCAAGCTAAACAAGGAGTCCAAGGTGGTCAAAGGTGGCGTTGAAATGTTTATCCTTCAGCACACATGAAATGCGCCCAAATGAGGGCATGTCAAGACAAAATGTGATTAAGGCGTAGCCAAGCTGGTCAACATTCTCCTCTCTCCTTTGAATGCGCCCAAGTAAGGGCACGTAAAGACAAAACACTCATGCAAAGTTCGAATTCATGCAAGGAGGAAAAGGACAAAGGTATCCATGCAAATTTGGAAGAAGACAAAGGCGTTGAAAGCCATGTAATGATAAATTCAAGGGTGGCGTTTAAAGTTTATCCTCCTCCAAGTATGAAATGCGCCCAAGTTGGGAGGAGTTGCTAAAATATTCTAAGTGAAAATTTTCATCCGCCTCACTATGTGAAATGCGCCCATAAGGCTAAGAGGCCAAGAAGTCAACAAAAGTTCATCCTTCAGCTTATGAGAAATGCGCCCAAAACAGATCATATGAAGACAAAAGTTTTAAATTTTTCTTGACCCCACCACATATGCGCCATGAAAAAGTAAAGTGTGGAGTGAAAAAACGGTAAACAGGGTGAAATGGAAAGGATAAAGCAACTATGGCGTTGAAATGTAAAAAGATTCTCTCCTAGATGTAGGGTGCGCTCAAGGTAAAGATGAATAAATATATTTGGCGTGGAAATTTTAAATGTTTTTCAGGGGGGGGAATAAAATACAAGACGTGGAAAGTAAAGATTGCTAGGTGTTTGACAATGTTCACCTTCAAGTGTGATGTGCGCCATGCATAGTGTGCTATAAAATATAAGTATGATGGTGAGATAAAAATTACTAAGGCGTTGGAACTTCAAGTAAGAATTTTTCCAAGGGTGAAGTAAAATGTGAGGAGAAGCAAATTGCCTAGGCGTTGAAATTGCCAGACAAAAAATAAAATTAAGTGTGATGCGCCTTCAAGAAACTTTCTAAGCAAGTTGAGTTAAAATTTTCTAAGGCAAATTTCAAAATGACTAAGTGATTTCAAAAAAATTTTCTAAGGCACAAAATATTTTTCTTCCTCTGGAAAATGCGCCTAGACTCTAAAGAGATAAGATTTTCTTGAAGCACGAGCAGAGTTGCCAGGGGTGAAGTCAGTGACTGCCAGCTGCACGGGTTGATAAAAAATTTCCAAGTCAGAGCAAAATTCTCAGAAGGGATCGAAGAACGAGAATAAATTTCAATGAAAGAATATTTTCTAAGGTTCAAAATTCAAGAAAATTAAATGAACCCGTTCGTTAACCCATGGGTTCGATGCGTTCTGGAGAAAATTTTCTTCTGGGTATCGAAGATTATCGATGAGGAGTTGATTTTAAGGTCTTCCACAGCTTGTCGAGAATTTTGGGATAAAGATTTTAAGTGGGCGCCAGGTTGATGAATTTCCTAAGGGAAACGTGAAAATTTTCTAAGGCAAAAATGTGATTTCGAGGTGAAATTCTCCAGATGATGAGTTTGAGATGAATTGCCTAGGTGATTTTGCTTAAATCCTTCGTGAAGATAGTTTACTTAAGCCAGAGGTGGATAAAATCAAGGTTGACAGAGCTCCAGCAGGAGAAATGAAGTTCTCAAGGATGAAATTTGGCTAAGGCATGGAGAATCATGAAGAAAGCAGAAGTTGGCTACTGGAGGCGATGAACGGTAAGTAAGTTGAATTTATATTTATGAAGTGTTCTAATACTCTTCTCCTCGCTTGTTTTGCAGGAGGAACGTTGAAGCCTGAGCACGATGTCTGGAAGTGGAAGCACAATGAAGATAAAATTACAAGTCTCAATCTTGAAAGAAGAAAAGGTTGCAAGAAATTGGCTAAGTGTTGAAGAAACATTTTCAAGGCTCAAAGTGACGAAGATGAAGGCTCTCAAGTGGAAGAAATCAAAGAACAACGCCAAGAAAGAAGATCGAGAACAGTGTGAACGCGTCTGCAAAATGGAATCTTCTAGAAGGATGATGGTGGACATTATGGCGCATTTATTACCCCACTCTCTTCTGTGGCGGTTTTTAGGGCGAATCTTGTTTAGGGCTGAGGTGGCACGATTCTGGCCACTCTATTGATTGTAACCCTAGCCGTCTTTTGGGACTTGGCTAGCTATATAAAGGGGGAGTCCCCCTCATTTGAAAATCATCAGATTAGAATTAGAAGATTAGAAAGTTAGAATCAGAATAGACATTGAGAGAGCTTAGAGTAGAGCATTTTGCATAATTTGGAGAAGAGAGAAAGTTTTCCCTTTGAAAACTTTTGAAGAAATTGTTGTGTAACACATTTTATGATAATAGATCTTTTCATTGATGATGGAATTCGTCTTGTCATGAAATGCTAGCAAGGTTTCTTCTTCCTTTCGTATCCAAGTAGATTAAATTCATGCAAGTAGCTTACTTCGGTGTGTGGTGTTTTATTGAGATAGCTTCGCTTTATTCCATACCACTAGCGGCTTGTTGATGATAAGTCTGCCTTGCGTGGTCAACTGGACATTACATTAAGTCTAACTTCGGTTATGGTTTATATGCTTATATGCGTCGTTGTGATGGTGTATGCATGTTAAACTATAACTTGAATATCTTTTGCTATTTCCCTTGAAGATTGCACCGATTTTACTGAGGCTGTCCGACGGAGGCTAGGTGAAATCGGGTTGAAGTCTATTGAAATGAAGCTCCACATAGCTCCACATATCTTGCATTTAGAATAGAATATAAGTTTCTTAGGCCTTACACCCTTTTAAATTCCGCACATTTCCGGTTAGAATTAGGAAACTTGCGCTCACCTGCCAAATCATTTGAATCACACGAAAAGCCCTTAATCTACTGTTTGTTGTTAGCCGTCGAACAATTGTGTAAGTCCCCTTGACATACCAGCAATATCACATCAAACCAAACTGAGCCTATTCAAGCATCTCAAGTGTCCCGGTTAAGCATGATTCACTTCACCCACATGTCAATAATTTTGTTCAAGAGAGGATAGAGCGCCCGCTGGGGAGACTTTATCTCGCGGTTGGCGCGGTCTCAAAACCACGCCAACGCACTGGAAGGAGGGCTGAATCCAGGAAAGAATGCTACTGTTCTGCCATTCATTTATGCTTTGCCTCCTCCCAGCACGCCAACGTAATTGGCGCTAGGAGGGCGAACACGAATAACAGCTACAGCATATAGTTGTGTTGAAGTAGAAAGGGTTTGAAACACAAAAGGTTTTGTTGGAGAAAATTATCAGAAGTCAAGATGGTGTTCTCTCAGAGTTGAACAATCAGCTACATCCTGGATCGTATCACTTCATTTTCACCAGACAAGTTGAAGAGAATCTTGAGGTCTACGCCCAGTTCATATAAAGATTTTGTGGAGTTAGAGCTACCTACGAGATCAAGGAAGAAGAAAGAAGTTCATTCAAGCAAAGAAGTCAAGTCAAGTGAAGAATTTTTATCAAACGAAGAAGTTCAGCCAAGCGAAACAAGCGGAGAAGAGATTTCTAGTTTATTCAAAACTCCACCTAGTGCTTCGAGGTTTGCTCAGCCAAAACAAGTTCAAGCTATTGTACAACAGCCAGCCCAAGTGATTGTGTATCAAAGGCGACTACCAATTCAAGCAATGGCTCAACCAGGAGGTCAGCAGGGAGGTCAACCCGCTCCAAATGGTGCTACATGGTTGGTTACCAACCCATCTCCGCTAGAGTTTCAAGACTACCATGAGATGCCAAAGAATCCTGAAAATTTTTGTCCTAAGTTCATTGCCAATGATGTTAACTACACGGCCGAGGATCATATCAAGATGTTTGAAGGTCACCTACGCAATAGGCAGATTGGGTACGCAGACGTGGCTTGCCGCCTATTCCCATATTCTTTGGGAGAAGAGGCTCATTTTTGGTTCATTCACCTACCTGTGGGGTCTATAAGGACATGGGAGCAGATGAAGGAGGCCTTCATCGGAAAGTTTGGTATACCAGCCACCCCTGTAGAGCTTTATCGTCAATTTACAGAAGTGAGAAGACAAGACAAAGAGCCCATTCATGCATTCAACAATAGATTCCAAAAGGCCCTCAATAGGTTACGCACTCCTTATGTCATTGATGACGCTCGAGAAAGCTACTATTCAGCACTTGATCCTTTGACTGCAATGTTCGTAAGATCTCACCCCACTCCAGCAAATATAAATCAAGCTTACGCTAAAGCTGTTGAAGTAAGTCAAGGTTTAGGACAGAATATAACTGGGCCCGTACTCTACACCGGCCTGGCTACGACAAACAATCAAATGCCAATGTTCGGCTCAACATGGAATCAACAAGTTCCAGCGCTAAATGCAATTCCACAGCCAGCTTATCAAGTGCAAGCACCATCAAGTCAGTTAGTTCTCCATCCTGGGATGCCTTTGTCCCAGACGCAAGTCCCACAGCCTGTTTATCTCCAAAACACGGTGCCACCAATGAAAATTCCAGAGGAGAAAGATGAAATAAAAGATTTGATAGAACAAGTGAAGAGGCTGTCAGCTGAGGTGACTCACCTCAAGAATCAAAATAATCAGATTCCAACTATGCAACGAAATTATCAGGCACACCAAGGTGCTAACCGAGGATATCAGAATAATCCTCCAAGTCATCAGGATACCCATCAAGGATACCATCAAGATAACAGTCATGGGTATAGGAACAATAATCAAGGATTTCAGAAGAGGTCCTGGAATACAGGGCCCAACAACGGAGGTGTCCCATCGCCGTTGGACAATCCGCCACCTCCTGAAAACCGTCCTGCAGATAGAATTTATATGGCCGAAACTACCTCGTCAGGATGGTGTAGGTTACATAACACGAACCAGCATTCTGAGCTTCAGTGCCATGAATTCCAAG
>VDFB02243297.1:0-12453 GCA_007258455.2 Sequoia sempervirens | reverse complement strand
ATCTGGGTCAAGTCACTTTAGGAAGGAAGAGGAGGTAGTTATCTTATGTTCTCAATCATTCTGATTTCGATGACATCTACCAAGATGCGCCAGATAAGAGGGTTAAGAATATGGTTCATGTAGAGAGAAACACTGACATGGAGGTTGTCATTGAGACCGCCATACCTCCGCTGTAAAGAACTTGGCTGAATTAGAGTCTCAGGATTTTGAAGTTATCACAGCCAACCTTGGTCGCAGCACACGCCAGACTCAGGTTGATCTTCTTCAAGTTGCTACAGACAGTGCCAGGGACAGAATACTAAAGGATGGAGAAGACAAAGCAGCCCTCAAGGCTGAAATCAGACAGCTTCGTCAGTACATTTCTACCCTTGTGCACAGACCAGAAGCCATCAACACATTCCCACCGATGCTTGAGCCACCAGTAGAGCAAAGTCAGCTCAATCACTTAGTTGCATATGGCAAGCGTTTGGAGGAATGGGAGGAAGATTTCGTTGCTAGAGGCCGTACCATGCTTACAGAGTTATATCAGTTGCGTGTAATAATGCACTTAGAGCTCCGTGATCCGGCCTTCGTGGATGAGGAACTGAGATGGCTATTAACAAACCTGTGGATGAAATTATGATTGTTCACCCGAGTTTGGCTATGACACAGCCTCTCATGTATGCAGAAGATAAAAGAGGCTAGCCTACTCTGAAGACACAGTTGGTTTTCAGAGCAAAGATAGAGGACAGCGTGGCATCAGAGTTGGCTGAGAGTAGAGAGCACGTCACTAGTGCACTCCGGTTCGTGAGGACTCTTGTGTCTCGCTTACCGTGCCGTTATCAGATCGAGGGTGGTGCCTACATGGAGCTTACCGATGTTCAGTCAGAGCTTCAGGCACTCATTCATATCATTTTTAGTGGGGAGACAGATGGCTGTAAGGTTACTCAACTTACAGTCATGTCAGCATTATTCGATGAAGCAACGAGAAGCAGAAGGGAACTTCAGTCTCAGATCATAGCTGGTGAGGACATGCTGCATCGACATAGCATTCTTCGTCAGAGTCTCATCGCTCCAGATAGTGATACAGTTAACAATCTCATTGAGGGATTGATTGCTCGAGATCACACATAGTGAACTCAGCCCCGCCTCTCGTGATAGATATTACACACACGAGTTGAAATCGCGTTACCTTTCCGCTTAACTCGGGTTGTTATCATGCATGTCTATTCGAGACTCACCTTTCACATCAGAGTTTGGATTTTAGGTTTCTTTTAATCGACATGATAGTCTCCGCTAACTTGCTTTCAATAAGGACGCGCATGCTCATATTGTGCTGTCCATTTTTAGATTAGAGGTTTGCTTAACCGAGGGTGGTTTCCCGCTGACTGTGATAGTTTACCAACAGGGTTTATGCATAGTCATATGCATTATGAATCAGATGACACAAGGTGATTTTAGGGTTCTCAAGCACCTTGATGTATATAAATAAGAGTTTATGCTCATTTGTAAATAACTTTTGCTTGAGAGAAATATATGCTGCGCCTACCTTGCCCTCAATATTACTCTTTTTGGTACTTGTTCATGTGTCTTCACTATTGCAATTGATTGTTATGCCACATAGGGTTTCGAAAGATTGTAATGCTGAATTCTTTCCATAGCTTAGATATATCTGTTTGAGCATCTTTATCATTGAAATCAATTGTTATGCCACATAGGGTTCCAAGAGATTGAAGTGATAAGGCTGTTTATGTTAATTTACCATTGTGATTGATCGTTATGCCACATAGGGTTCCGAGAAGTTGCAGCGATAAATCTGTTTTGTGAATCTTTATCAATATAATCGAAGGTTATGCCACATAGGGTTTCGTGAGATTATAAAGATAAAGGCTGTTTTGTGAAGACTTTGCTGTTTCGATCGAGTGTTATGCCACATAGGGTTCCATAAAATTGTCTTGGTAAAGTCTTAAATCTGTTGTGCCTAATAAGCTGGTTTAGATTGAGATGATAGTTGTGCCACCTTGCCCTCAAGTAGAGAGTCTAAACCCGTTTATCGTCAGTTAGTCAAACCTTGCTCCGTTTCCTCTTGCTCTGTTTTCCTGAGGAGATTGGATAGATATAAGTTGTAGTTTAGTTGATTTGCGATACCAGAGAAAACTCAGTCAACGCAAGTTCTTTCAAGAAAGCTCTTGTGCCCAGTAGCTGAAACAAAAAGATGTGACATAGTTTTAGCTTATTTTTTCCTTTGTGCGTATATTTACAAAGCACAACGAGGAGCTTCCTCCATAATTTGAAGAGCACTCTGGTCATGTAGTGTGTATAGGCCGCTCATAATAACTTACCCAGGTGTTATTGTTACGCTAACATAAGAACCTAAGAAGCCATGTTTTAGGTGGCTTCTTATGTTAAATAAAATTTCTATGAATGTTGAGTCTATAGGTATCCTTATTAGAATGTGCTCCTTGTGTAATCAAATTGAGACTATGGAGCATCTGTTTTTTGAATGCCAATTTTCTTTTTTGCTTCAGTCCTCTTTTCTTTGTGACAAGTTGGGTTGGGATATTAAAGATGGTTTTACTTTTACTTGGTTTGAAATTTTATTTGGTTATGTGAAATATTTTTCTTTTGATCTTAATAAATTCTGGCTTGTGCTTACTAATGAGATTTTGTAGTTTATCTAGAAGAAGAGAAACAAGGAGATCTTCCAACAAAAGGAGATACCTTACTAAGTTTCAATGCAAGCTCACTCTTATGAACATTCTGTGGCAGGTCGGCATGATTTTGAAAATTCCCAAAGAGAGATTCTTGATCTTGCTCAAGGAAGGCCTAGCAATTGTTTACAAAAAGGAGATTAAGAGGGCTCATTGTTGGACCCAAGGCAGAAACAACTTGAACAAGGAAGAATTGGCCGCTCTAAAAGATTATATAAAGACCCATAATATTGATAGAACTAAGGAGGATAGGATGGAACCAACAATAAGGAACATATTTGAACTGGTTATGAAAGGCTTGGACCCAAATGATATGCAAGAGCCACATTGTTGTATCAACATGAGTGCAGAAGCAACCACCAATGTTGCTGGAATAAATTAGATCCATGGCTGTTGATTTTTCTTGATTTGTTGGTTTTAGATGTTGAGCTACTATGTTAGTTGTTTTGGCAGTTTTATTATCAAATTTTGATATGGTTATGGAGCTGATGCTCCTCACATTGTAACTGCTCCTTTTTGTAAATGGTTCCTAATATAAAAAAAGCTCTTTCTTTCTTGCTTTTCAATAGTTTTAAGTGTTTTGCATTAAAGCAATGATTTTTGGGATAGATTAATTATAATCCTAAATCCCAAAAATAGGGTATTTTGTATCCTATAAATAAGTGCTTGGAGCACATTTTACTCTCAATGATAGTTGACACTTCAATTATGTTGCTAAAATATTGTTCAATTTGTTTTCCTTGTGTTTGTACTACTATGTTTGTAAATTCGTTGATTGAATAAAAGGTAGATTATAGGGTTAAGCTTTGTATTGACAATATCTATCTACCTATGTTGTAGCTTTTAACACAATGTGGCTTTTCAATTCTTGGAATTGTGCATTTTTGTTGGTTCTATTTTTTATTCTTTTGAAATCTTGTGTGCAATACTTATTGGTCTCCACTTTAGCTAATAGGAAGCTGTTGATTTTGTGTTTAGAGTTAGATGCTTTCATTATTAAAATCTAAAAAATCTTACTTGTGGGACAAAAGTTGTTACTAGTCTTGTACTCATATCTAAGGATAAAAGATAGCAATATAGTTATTTCTTTAATAGAAAACCCCCCAGAGGAAATATTGTAAAGTGTTAATAACTATATATTTCGTCTATAGTTTATTGTTAGAGTTAGTTTAGATCTCATGGAGGTTCCCCTTATAATTTGAAGAGAGGTTTTACCTCAAAAAAGCTAACAAACCCTTGAAGGTGCCTTGAAAAAAAGTTTCTAAATGATGTCAAATACTCATCTAAAAATAAAGAAACAAAAAAAAAAACTTAAGCTGCTTTCAGCACCCAGCTATAGGATAAATACACTAAAAATAAAATTGAGTTTTTATGCCCAACTATAGGAGAACAACAGCCAGGAAACACATTTGAAAAGCTAACGAAATGAGTGTGCAATATAGAGTGAAAAGTGTGAAGCATGCAATTTTCGACTCTACAAAAACATCCCTCTTTCCTTGAGTTGAAGATGGCTATGAAAGATACTTTTGGCATCATCAGGATGTTGATGTTTGCAGCCTCGGTCTCCACTTCCATCGATCTCCTTGATGACAAGATAATAAATTAAATAATAGCTAAGGCTATTTAGTTTATATATAGCGATTGAATAAATTCAAGAGACACGTCATTAATAATAAATGGTGATTAATTATTGAAGAGGCTCGAATTATCGAGAGACACGAATTTCTAAGAGGGCCGACTTCTTGCATATTAGTATCATGTCTTTTCAAAGAAGGCCGACTTGTGATCTTGAAGAGACGCATCGTCTCTTTCTATCTTGTATATATACTCCTTCATTGTAACTCATTTGATATTGATTTCATTCATTGTTCTTGTATTCCACTTCATTACTACTTGGTGCGAATTTATACAAGGCAAATCAAGTTATCTCAGTTCGGCATTATTGAAGGCTGTGAGTTCATCAGCGAATTGTCTCTATATATTTCTGAGTGCATCATAATTTTGGTGCTTGTATATAGGCCTTCATATCGGCCTCTTGTAAGGAGATCATTGTTGTGATAATTCAATATATAAGAAATATATTGTTGCTGGGTTTTTCTCCCTCAAGAGGAGGGTTTTCCCAAGGTATATGCTATGTTATTATGTGAGTTTTTTGAATTAATTTTCAGTACTCTAATCTGATCATAAAACTGACATGGTATCAGAGCAGGTGTGAGAAGATCGTGGTAAGATTTCTTATTACAGCGATACTCTTTATTCTCTTTCTCATTGTTGTCTATCTCTATCTCTTAGTCAGATGGTGAATGGTCTAAAGATTGAGGATAGACTCGAGGGAGCATCAAATTACACGCCATGGAGATTCAGAATCGTGCTCACCTTGGAAGAGAATGATTTGGCTGAGTTTCTAGAGACCAAAGTCACCGAGCCTACAAAGGAGGAAGAGAAGG
This sequence comes from Sequoia sempervirens, assembly GCA_007258455.2. NCBI lineage: Eukaryota > Viridiplantae > Streptophyta > Pinopsida > Cupressales > Cupressaceae > Sequoia > Sequoia sempervirens. The sequence continues at coordinate 7,316 of VDFB02243297.1, read as the reverse complement.
TTCAGTGGAGGAAGAAAGACATCAAGGCGAAGAAGCTGTTAGTTGATTCCGTTAAGGATCATATTGTTCTGATTGTCTCCAAGTTGAAGACAGCAAGAGATATGTTCAAAACCTTGGAGGAGATGTACGAAATCAACAACACCAGCCGGGCACTTGCACTGTGTTGGCGTTTAAATTAGCACCTCTAGAGTGCTGATTGTAAACGTTCAGCTATTTCAAATGTTTTGCAACACTTCTTCGTTATTTAAAGAGGAGAAGTCCCTCTCTGCTGGGAGCAATGCGTAAGGGAAGGAAATAAACTAAAGTTCCATTCTTTATGCTCACCGCAGACACAAGGGTGCATAAACACACGTCAGAAATAAGCTTTTTCTCTAGTTTCTGCAGATCTCAACTATAACTAATCTAGCTTCTATCTATCCAATACCTTCAAGGTAAACAGAGCATGAGGGTAAAGGAGCGGGAATGGATTGGTTGGATCACCTGAATTCACCATCTCCTGAGAATATGACCGAGGCTCTGAACTCTCGGGTATACACCAAGATAAGGTTGGTACAAGCAAACACTCTATACGGTAAACTAGATCTGAGACCTGCCAAGGAGGAGGGACTCCTATCTGAGGTATGGTCTAGGAAATAGTTTACGAGAAACAACAAATTTACGATGCCTTGGCCAGCGAGCTTGCTAAGGAGGAGGGACTCCTATCTGAAGTATAGCTTGAAAGTCAATACATTAAACAACAACAAAAGACAACTTGTCAAATAACAAATGTCCAAGGAGGAGGGACTCCTATCCGAGGAGGGAAATGAGACAACGAGCTATTAGACACAAGACGTGGACACAACTCAAAAAGATTGACCAAAATGCAAGCGCCTTTTGATATTCTCCTTCAAAGCTTCATCAACGAATTACAAAGGTTGGGAAAGCAAAGGCACGAAATCATGCACAATTACAATCGACCAACAAACTCTCATCCAAGAGTGAACAAGTATCCGCTAAAGTCATGGTAACAATGGCGCAGCGCAATTTTGCATAGCAAGTAAAAGTTAAATAAACAATGGTTTCAAGGTTTTATTTATAGAACTCAAAGGAGTGAAACCCTAAAATCTCCTTGGTTAATAAATGAGTTTCACAATCAATTAGCAAGATTTATTCCTCGTAAGTAACAAGCGCTTAACCGGAAACTACCTCAGTTAACTGAAAGTAAACAAAGAGTCAATTAGAAACTACTTCATTTGACTGAAAGTAAACTAAAGGTGAACTTTAATGTAAAGTATCCCTCCAAAATAGACATCCACATTTAGTGGAGATCTAAGATCCACAAATTATGGAAGCCGATTAGACATCCTTAATCAGTGGGATCTGAAAATGCATGATTTAAGGGATATGGAGTTAACTTGGAAAGAGGCATCAAGTTAACTCCAACTACATCTAATGCCTTCTTGAGTTGACTTGGAAAGAGGCATCAAGTCAAACTCAAGTATCATAAATGCCACTTGGAGGGTAGGACGTCCTTCCTAGGTGTCTGACACCTCATCACCACTTCCGGTCAACAGCTCCTTGATTCATGTGTTGACTTCTTCCAAAGAATCAAGGGCACCCCTGCTTGAAAAAGGCTCTTTTTTCCTCGTGAAATGATTTCTCCTTCGTAGCATTTCCAGAGTTAGTCAAATCTCGACCTTTTTCAATTTTAGAAAACTCCTCCGTCGAAGATCACCATTTCTTCATGTCTCATGTTCATCGTGTATGGATGTTTGGGAAAATGACTAAGGCATTTGACTGCATAGCCTCCTCTTGGCAACAAGGCGTGCATTCTCCAGACTTAGTCAATTTTCAGCATTTTTCATTTTTTGAAAATCCCAAACTTAGTCAATTTTCAGCATTTTTCATTTTTGAAAATCCCCTTCATCAAACAACATCATTTTAGACCTTTTCCGCCATGGTTGCGTCGTTGAAGCTTTTGAAGGTTAGCTTTCAGCACTTGGTACTGGCCAATCTGCCATTAATGGCTGCGAAGCTCCTAACTTTGTTCCTGAAAAATAGAAATAGACCCACCAAAGTAAAACTTATCTTTTGATGATTCTGACTTGACCAATGTGATCGTAAAGCCTTTTAACCCTATCAAAATCATTTTCAATTATTTCTGGGAAGGTCCTATTTTCGGGGGTTTTCCCTGAAAATAGGGGCAAAAAACCCTAATTTTCAAATTTTCAGAATTTTGTACGTGTGTTCCTTGACAGTAACCCACCAAAATTCTATGATTGGTTTGACCTAAAACAGACTTTACATGGCATTTTAACAAGATTTAGCTCAATTTATACAGAATGCAAAAAAAATTATTTTGGGTACAACATTAGGCTCCGTCTGGTGACCATGTCGGATACCTACGGCATAGGAGAACCGAGAATCTCAAGTTTTGTAGACCAGTATATCTAATCAGTTGGGTAACGGAGTCAGGACTTTGGTTCCATACATACCTAAAAATAGAGTTCACCTTATTTATTGGGTTCCCCAATTTATTCACCTACGACAAAACATCTAAGAAATCACCTAAAACACAACAATACTTTACAAAATGGGGAAATACATAACAACATAATGCTTAAAGCAAAGAAAAATTATTTTACAAAGAACTCACCCCATCCCCAAAGGGACGAAATGCTTCAAGTATTGCCTGCTTCATGGCAGTGCAAAGAGCCTCCCATCGGTGCTACTTCTGCCTGAAAGGCTTTACTTCTTTTCTGATGGGAATTGCAGAAGACAATCCCTCTGGGATGAAGATTCTCAGGTATTCATATATCCAAGCAAAAGTACTCTGACAGAAGTCAAAATATGATGCAAATGGGAAAGCTGATACCCCTGAGGCATTAGTTCCGCTATAGTTCATCCTCAGGATGTTGAACTCTTCAAACCAGTTGATCGAGTTCCAAACTCGATTTCTATAATGCCGTAGGTGATCTTTGCTGACCTGAAAATATCCTTTGACCGGCTCCTGGATCAGCTTCAAATCACCTTTAATACATAGGAGTTTCATTCCCATGTCTTCGGCATCTTTGAGGCCTAACAAAAGTACCTCTTTCTCATCTTCAGTGAATTCCAATTGCAGAGATGGGTGCAATTGTCCTTTAGGGAAGATGATCACTTCCCCTGCTTCTGAACTTGTATCTAAACAACCTCCATCGAACTGTGTTGTCCATGACCTTGTGTCCTCTGTCAGTCTCTTTTCAGAACAAGCAATGTTCTGATCTTCAGTTTCTATCTCTGATAGAGTCACATAATTACAAGGACCTATTTTAGGCTTTGCTCCTGCTGGAACAAATGACCTGAGCACAACCCGTTTCTTTACAACATTGAGAATCTGATCTATTTGTTCTAGATGATCCTGAAGATATTCCAGTTGAGAGATTTGTACCTTGGTTTTCATTATGGAAGTTACGATGTCAAAATTTGCTGAAGACATCTCTTGAGCAACTGGCATAGCGTTCTTCTATGAAGATCTGGGATTGGAAGTGGAAGATACCTCTTCACCCTTTTCGTTTGATTTCCATCTTTCTTCCTCTTCTTTCTGTGCTTTCAAGTGTTGAACACGTGTAGTCACAGGCGTTGAAAATTTTTCATGATTCAGCGCAAGAGAATACTGATGGTATGCTTCTTTTTCTTCTTTAATAACGGGTTTGAAGTTTCCCGTTGCGGAGTCGCCATCGAAGTCGTCCCTTTGTGGTAAGACAACATTCGAACTTGTTGGTACAAAACTAGAACTGGGAGCAGCTTCAGCATATCCCATGATTTGGGTCATTCTCAGATTCTTAGGGCACGCGGATCCAGTATGTTCATCACTATCATGGAAACAACAAAATACTGCACTGTGTGCAGCTTCAATTGTTGACCTTGATGGAGGTATTGGCAACCGTGGCTGAAGATTGTCTCTCTTTGGCTGGTACGGTTGTTGAGCTAGAGATCTGATAGAATTTGTTTTCATCAAGCCGGAAGTGATCATATTATCCTCCAACCTAATGGTGTGTTCTTGCACACTCTTCAACTCTGTTTCCTTTGCCATCTTCAGGAAGAAGGCTATCTCTGATGGAAGAGCATTTATGAAATAGCTTATAAGGATCTCTGGTGATGGATCGAGCGTAGAAGAAATTCTTGTAACAAGACGATTAAATCTTGATACAAATTCCCTCATGTGTTCATTGCGTTCCATCTTTGAATTTGCAAGCTGGGCAAACAACATATGATTGTCTTCAGCGGGCTTGAATCTCGCCAAAAACTTCTCGCTCATAGTTTCCCAGCTTGTAATAATGCCTGGCTTCAGGTGACTGAACCAGTCTGCAGCATTCCCAACAAGAGTCTCCACAAAGAGACGCACTGCGATGTCTTCATGTGGCACATGCAAGATGGCGCAGGCTGTTGTGAATGGAGCAAAATGTTCATCTGGAAGTTGACTTCCATCGCCATGAAATTGGGAGAAGTGTTTCCTTGACCCTTTAGGTAATTCATGATTTACCTGAAAAGCCAAAAGTCCAATACTATTACCCCAAGGTAATGAAGGCGGACGCCTCTTGCCAGCATTGTTGTTGTTACCATCCATTGCTTCTTGTATGGATCATGCAATTGGATGCCAAACAATCATTCTGTTGTGACCTTTTCACACATCGCCCCATTCAAGATGGGGACCCCCTAAATTTTTGCTCCGTTCCGGTCTTTTGGCTTGGGTTTTCTTCTCTCTCCCGCTCTGTCTCTTTCCTGATGTCTGCCTTTCGGGGGGTTGTGTCCGTCAATGGGCTTTAACGCGAAAATACTAACCAAGTCTAAAATTAGGGTTTCATCGTTTCTGGTCAGTCCAAGGTCAAGTAAAGTGAGTAAATTGAAAATTGAACTTAATGTTGTTGTCAGCAGACATCCAACAGGTTTCCAGCCAAGTTTCATCGAATTTTGAGGTACTTACTATTTTTAGTAAGTGTGAAATTCAGGGCAATTTGTCAGCTATTTTGACGAGATTCCGATCATCACTGCATTGAGTATATCAGTTAGCATTTTGGAATTTGAGCAAAAGCGGGGCGACTTACTATTTTTAGCAGTCCGGCTTCCAGGACAAATTTCAGGGTCCAGATGCAAAGATTTTCTTTGCATGTCTGGATATTCCTTCTGGGTTTTTCGAGACCTTCGCGGTGATATAACATGCAAGTCGAGATGACCACTTTCAGGATTCAGCCTTCCGAGGCTATTTTTAGGGTTTGCATGCCGGAGTTTCTTTTGCATGTCAGATTCTGATGCATGGGTTTTCAAGGGAAAGGCCAGCGATGGTGTGACATCACAAAGCGAGGATTCTCACTTTCGATGAGACGCTATTTTAGCGGGTGTGTCGGCGGTATACTCAATGATTAAGATTCAGAATTGCGTCGAGTGCATAAAAACAAAGACAAGCGGAGATCTTTGATCGCGTACAGTAAATTAGGGTTCCGGCCTTCAAAGCCTAAAAATAGGCATCGAAGTCAAAATCTTGAAATCGGTGTAAACCCACCCTTGATCCCGTTCTTGGGCTATCTGGCTGGTGAAATTTCAAGTCAACGGAGCACTTACTATTTATAGTAGTCCAATTTGGAAATGGCTAAAATAGTAAATCGGTTGCATACATCGATGTCGGCAGGAGCCAGTCACGCGTGGTGAGGCGCCTCATTCAAATTTCAACTTCGGTCGGGCTTGGGAGCTATCAGAAACATGAGCTTACTATTTATAGTAAGCCAGCTTCAGAAACAGGCTATAAATAGTAGGGTGACTAAAAGTGGCAGTGTCGACATGTTGATAGGGTTATGAAGAAGCTATGTTTGAAATTTCAAGTTGATCCGAGCTTCAGAAGTGCAAAATTGAGAAGGCTTACTATAAATAGCAGGGCACGATACTGGCTAAGGATGATGAAAATTTGTCTAAGTCTGGAGTTTCGTCCAGCAGGCCTGGCAAAATGCGCCCAGATTGATGAAGAGGCATAAAAAATTCCAAGATACAAGTTCATCCTTCTCAGGCATCAAAATGCGCCCAAGGCAGGAAAAGTCAACAAGGTCAAGGCTATTCATCCTTCTCCAGGGCCAAAATGCGCCCAAATTGGGCCATGTCAAGACAAAAATTTGGAAGGCGAAGAGTCACCCAAGGACGTTGGAGATTTCATCCTTCACATGTATGGAAATGCGCCCAAAGCAAGGAGAGGGTCAACGAAGTCAAAGTCTTTTATCCTTCATCACATGCAAAATGCGCCCAACTTGAAAACTCGTCCTCCTCACCCTCCTAAATGCGCCCAAATGAGCTCATATGAGGACAAAAACGGGAAGTTGAAAGGTCATCCTTCTCCTACATAGAAATGCGCCCATGTTTGGATGTGAAAAGTGAATGAGGGTGGTAATTTAGATGAAAGTGTTACCTAGACATGGTGAAAGATGGTAAAGTCCAAAGCGTTATCCTCCTCCACACTAAGAATGCGCCCAAGGTGAGTTAGGCGTGATTTTTCTCCAAGTATGTTAGGCGCCTAAGGTGATTTTAAATATCTTGAAGGCGTTGGAATTTCCTAAGGCGTGGTGAAGTGATATATTTGAGGGTGGTGGAAGTAAAATGCTATATGCGCCTAGGGAGATGGAAGTCATAAGGTGTTAAAAATATTTTCTAAGGCATATGCTAGGCGTGATTTTCTTCAAGTGTGATACGCCTAAGGTGGTGAAGTGATGTGTGGTGGAAAATATTTGAAGGTGGTGGAAATAAGATGAAATGTACAAGGCGCCTCCGATAATAAGATTCTTCCAAATGAAGTTGATTTAAAAATTCCTCTCCACTGGCAAACAAAAAAAAAAAAATTCTAAGGGAAACTTCTCAAAGTGCAAAATGATTTAAAAATATTTTCTAAGGCAAATTATTTTCTTCTTAGAAAATACGCCTAGAGCCCCAAGATGATAAAATTTCCCGAAGCACGAGCAACTTTCCTCAGGGATGCAGTCAGAAGACGATGATAATACAAGATGATTCAAATTTTTCAAGAAGTCAAAGCAACACAGAGTGATCACAGGCGAAGAACGAATTTAAATGATGAAAATGATATTTTTCTAAGGTTCAAAATTGAAAAATTAAATGAACCCGTTCGTTGGGTACCCATGGATTCGAGACATTCTGAAGAAAATTTGCTTCTAGGTACTGAACATTTGTGATGATGAATGGATTTCCAAGTCTTTCAAGCTTCGCCGACACTTTTTCAGTGAAGAATTTAATCAGTGCTCAAATTGTGAATTTTCCTAAGGCAAAAACGAATAAAATGAGCTTTCAAGATGAATTTTCTT
>VDFB02243296.1:0-24884 GCA_007258455.2 Sequoia sempervirens | reverse complement strand
CCTCGATCTCACTTCATTAATGCTATACCCTTGCCATCTTTTATATCTTAATCCATTAAAATCACATTTCTTAAATCTTCAATTCTTAGTTCACCAACCTCTCTAAAATTTATTGCCCAATTTGACAAGATGTTGGCCTCTAAATTACCAACTCTCCTTATGTGGCTTAATACAAAATCTTCACATGAGTTTAATTCTTCTCTAATTTTTACAATTGTATTTTGAATGTGCCATGCACCTATTTCCCCTTTCATTATTGCTTGGACAATTATGAGTGAATCACCTTCTAAATGCATTCTTGAGGCTCTCAATTTCTTACCAAGTTTAACCACCAACAATGTTGTTGAGGCTTCAACTATGTTATTTGTTCCTTCCACCAACTTCTTCACTCCAAATGCTACTACATTCCCTTCACATTCTTGGATGATGAATCCTACACCTGATGGTCTATGATTCCCTTTTGATGTGCCATCAAATTTAACTTTCCACCAGCCTTCCCTTGGATTTTCCCATGCAACTACCGTTGAAACCTTTGCAATTGGTTTAACCCAATTTGGCTCCTTAATAGGCTTATATTTTAAAAAAAATTAATTACATAGCTATTATTCTAAAATCTAATTGAATGATAGGCTGCATGAAAGTTTTGTTCTTCAAATTGAATTCATGTTATTCTTAAAACATTGAAAAATTAAAGCATTGCGATTCATTATTCCTTGCATAAAATTAAATCACTAAATTTTTAGAATTTTTTAAATAGATTCAATTAGTTATCAAATTTTTCATTATATAAATATTTATTAGTCAATAAATTGAAATTGTTATTATAATTTATATGCTTTAAGACATTAAATTTATGCATGTATGTACTCCTTATAAACAATTTAGGGAACCTTACATTTACAAAATTCTATCTAATCTTTGACCTAGGAGTTCAAAATTTTAGACCCACACAAACTACCTCACTTATCTAGACTTTTTAAACATTCAAATTTCACATTTCTAGATTAAGGAATCCTTGCCCTTGTCCCACCATTTTTTTCCTAGTTTTCAGTGATAGTTCCATCTCTATGGCTTTTATCTAATTTTTTCTTCTATCTTTGATAATAATCTATGATTCTTATGTCATCATTAGCTTCCCTACTTTATGTGGCGATTTCATTTTTTAGGACTCTCTCTTAGCTAAAATCTTCCCTCAACCATTTAAAGACATGGCCTTGAATTGATTGTTCTCATTACTTAATAATTCAATCGCTTATTTTTCACAACTTTTTAATGAATTCCTTCAACAATTCTAAGAAAAAAATGGACCTCAAGTCATGTTAATTGACTTGGCTCATTGTAAATAAGGAGCTAAAGAAAAATTAACCAATTTTATAATGTGATAACAAGCCCTCTACTCTCAAATCTCATATTCCCTCTCGAATGCCAATGTGCAAAGGGTATTTATTGGAAATTCACAACCAAAAATTCAAGATAATATTTTATTAATGAAATATCCTCCATTCACACATCTATTCTCAACTCTTTTTTATTATCAAGTATTAGTTATCCAATATGATGGTTCACCTTCAAATCCTAGTAATCAATCAAAATTGATTCCTCCATATAATTATCAATCATTCAAAAATAATAAATATAAACTCCCCTCCATCTTCCATAACATCCAAACACAAGTTATTGTAGCATCCTCACCTACAACACCTTATCAATTCAAACCAAGGGATTAGTAATTTTCATAATTGCCTAACTCTCTTCATTCAATTATGATACAATTTCTTAGTAAAAATATGATTCAACTTCCTCCAATTGATCAAATAGATACCACCAAACATTTTCCTCATTTTAATGCAAAATCCTCTCATCAATATTATTGTACACATTGTTATTATACTGAGTGTTGTATGCATCTTAAGCACCAAGTGCAAGACCTCGTTGACTCTAATTTCATCCAACTATCTAGTGTGAATGATAAAGGGAGTAAATTATTTGTGCCTCCTAATCTTGCAATTTTTTACCAACCTATTATAGAGCCACTTCACTAACCTTGGACCAAACTGATGGTGATTTCGATAATGAGAATATACCAAAACCTAATTTAGTCAACATGATATATTGCCATCCTCATCAAGACCAACCAAAACCATTTCCTGATATCACTTTCATCATATTGATGATTTTATGCATTCAACTCATGGTCCTCTATATAATACTAGTATAATTAATGATAAACCCACACAAGGAATACTCATTGATTTAGTATGCTCAATGAATGTGATCAAAAATAATTTCTCTATGTACATGAACTATACCAAGATAAGTATGAAAAATAACAAGTCTCAAAGAGAGCTCATGATGGTTTTACCCATCCTATAATTGGTTCCTTAACCCTCCTCATACAAGTTGGACCTAAGAAGTTGTATGTTATTTTTACCATAATCCCTATCTTAGATCAATTTCATGTGAATTTAGGTCATCCATGGCTTGCTTCCATGAATGCAGTTACCTCCATTATCCATAAATATATTAAATTCCCATGTTTTAAGGAAAAATACATAATATTTATCATAGTGGATTTAAACCTTTGTCTCTTCATGGAAAATTTTCCCTTGGCTAGTTTTGGCCACAACCAACCCAACCCACCCAATCTCATGAAGATTTTTTTTTAATCATATCAAAAATTCAAAGCTAGTCATATTTCTCAATTATGGCTTAGCAGTATCCCACTTGAGGCTCCTCGATCTGTATTTGCTACAATGGTTGTTCCTCCTACTCCAAAGTTATTAAATGGACTGAGCATTTGAGTTGGGTATCCATTCTTGACCCTAATCATCTAGCATCTATGTTTTGGTTCCTCCTTTTTCATCCTATCTAGGACCACAAAAAAAACTTGTCAAATGCTTTGGGGATTATATTTTTTTCTCCTAAAGAGAAAAAAACCATTGCGAAAATCTCTCCCTTTCCTATTGTTTCCTGACCTACAATGGTTTCTTTAGTTCCTCCTACCAAGGAAGAAAATAAATAAATATTGGAAAACACCCCAATTCTCCCTCCACAAGCTCAAGCTTATGCTCAAAAAAATTAAAATGTAAAGGAATTGAAGAGAAGACATTGTGCTATGGCTCGTTAGCTTGTTGAAGGCAATAAATCCTCACATAATAACCTTTCACCCACACAACCAAATTATAATGAGATCCTTCCCACCCATCCATCTTTTGCATCACCAGACTCCACTCTACCTTTTTCTTCAAATCATGGAGCTAAACCTAATCTTTCCCAACCAAGACAAAGAATAAAAGTCACCACCTTCCTCATCATTGAGTAAAACATATATTCACATGGTTTATTGTGATCATGATCACACTAGGTGCACTATAATAACACCCATTGTGGTATATTTTGACATTGATCTAGATAACAACAAGAATGAACAAAAATAAGATCATAGTGAATTATCCCATATGTTTGCACAATTAATGAATTTGAGTGGAGAAAACTATGATGGTCCTACTTCAACGAGTGACCCACCATTTTTGAACTTGGTTCCTTTAACATATTTTCTACCTTCCATTTACAATGAGAAAGACTAGGATGCAAATTGTTTTCTATAAACTGGATCACATGTGTGGTACCCTTTGTTTTTTTCTTATATGTAATGTGATCTCCCCGTAATGTGTTGCATGGAATGTGTTTTTGTTTTTCATTTCTCTTTGTATGACCCTTGATGATATTGTTGGCACAAGGATACAAAGAGAATAAATATGACATGAAATTCCTTTATGTGTATATTCATTCTCCTTTTTTCATAAATTCATTTTTATTCCTTTTAGGAATGATGCAAAGTGTTGGGACACTTCGGTCTCTTCCATGTTGATCCAAAAATAATTTTACTTTGTCTTCATGTGATATTCCTCCCTTGTGTTCATAGTTCCACAAGTATTTAGGAAACGTTGTAAACTCAAAACATGATTACTATTATGATATATTATCTATCATTCATACTAAACCTAGATATTTGGATCCCTCATGTGTTATTTTATGATATTACTTATATGGCATTGCTTTAGGGGAAACACCTTGTCATGAGTTTTTGGGAACATATCATTGGCCATGTGGCTTCCCACTAAGATCTCATGCACATCCTTTTGCAAATATCCATATCTTTCTACCTTAAAGGAAATTGTCCATTGTTGGTGTTAGCAATTACTTTAAGGTGGGTGCATACATTCCACTATGTAATTCACTATTTTCACACACTATCATGGAATAATGGTAATTTATGTGGGTGATCCCACAATACTGGTTTACAAACTTTGTGGCCCGGACATGACTGAATTGAATCTTTTTAACTAAATCTTCTCTTTTGGGCACCTATAAGCGGCTAAATCATGGGGAATTTGAAGAGATGATGCAAACTAGTACAATTTTATTACCGAAATTTTTGGGTCAGTTACTTCTCTTTCCATCTCCTTGAAACTAGTTTTAAAAGTAAACATTATTTTTAAAGAGTGGCGTTACTGGCTAACACAATTTTTTTCTATGAAGTATAAAATTCTTTTTTTTTTTTAATTTAGATTTGTAACTATGATGTATAGTGCATGGAAATGGTTTCATATCATTTTATTGAATTATTTTTTCTTAATAAGGTACAAAGTCAAACTAGTTATAATTTAGACATGATTTACTAGCTAAAACATAATTCTTTTTGTATGTATCAAAATTTAATTTAATTTTTTTGGTTGGATCAAGGACATCAATATCTAGTGCATAGATGTTTTTTCATTTTTATTTGATAATCTACTATTTTTTCACATGTGAAGAATAGAAACGATTTTTGGTGAAAGCCACCATTCACAATAAAAAATAAATATTTAATAATTAAATTAAATTTATTTAAAATTATACTTTTTGTGAAGCTTACAATAAGGACTACATACTTACAAAAAATAAATTAAATGAATTCATTTGATCCCCCAAAAGGTAAATCAAAAGTGGTTTTTTATCAGCATTTTGATAGGTGTAAAGGAGACTCTGTTATAGGTATGGTTTAAAACTAGTGGGGTCCTATCCAAGGGGGTTTGATCTAAGGTGTTTTGATCAAAGCCTCTTCAATTGGAATCCTTTAAATGGAACTTTTCAAGGCTTAAATCATTATATTTTCTAGAAAATATAATAGTTTCAACAAAATCAGATCTCCCGGAAATTAAAGCCACTATTGGGATCACTTACATGTAACATTTATCAAATTTATTTAACACATTTTTTCTTATAATTCTCGATATGGTTGACATGTGATCTCACTAGTCTGTGTGTTTTCATTTTCTACCCTTTTAAAAATCACCTAGTGAATATCATACTTCGTTGGCCTATGTTGTTTCTTATTGAGCTCACCTAATGAATACCATAATTAACTAGTTTGTGGAAAAAATTTCATCTATGTTGACACATGATTCACATAAAAAATATCAAAATTTGGTAGCCAATGATTTATGGATGGTCATTGGTTATGGATCTTAGTAAGAATATGTGAATATTTCTAGTTCGTGATGTCATACTCTTCGTGTATCTTTTGTTTTCTTCATGTTTACATCATGTTTTCTTTGTGTTTGTCACTTTTCCCTTCATGTTTGTATCAGTCTTGGTTCATGTTTACATCATGTTCACTTTTTGTTTGCATCATGTTTGATTTGTGTTTGTCATTTTTCATGTTTGCATCATTCTTGCTTCATGTTTGCTCCATGTCTTCATTGTCTATGCCTTGTATTTATTATCACATGTCTTTTGTTTCATTGTATCTTACATGCGTTTGCATTCTTTTACCTTGATGTTATTGTTTGGTAGGATCTCAAGTCTAGGGAATAGTGTATCCCCTAGTTTAGTGTCATCTTACCTCTTCAATGTTTTGACAACTAGAACCTTTTTGGCTTCTCCATAATTTAGTGCAAGACTAAGCATAAGTTCATACCCTCACTAAAGTGGGGACTAAATGTAGCATCATAAATTGTCACCCTTGATAATTTCACACTATGTTTGGCTCATCTCTAAGTGCCTGAGCCAAATTATGCTTACTAATCATTCATTCTATTACCATTTTTGGGAAATTAAATTAAATATTTATTTGATGAGCACCTAAAATTCAAAGTAGATCTATACTAGGGCATCCTTGCCCTTGTCTCCCTATTTTAGCCCAAAATCTTAAAATTTATCATTGGCCTCAATATGTTTGCAAATTAAAAATTATTTTTTGGATTATCAAAAATATTAATGTGAAATATGTTGAAAATCATATAAATATAATTCTTTCCCTCCATTTGAACACTTAATGAAATTTTTATCTATCAAGAAAATTCAAAAGGAAATAAATTAAATTTCAAGAGAAGGATAAGAAATATATCTACAACACTTTATCAATCAAGATCATGTCCACAACACACCAACAAATTCATGTTTATAAATAGTATAATGTTCCATGTTTTCTATTATTGTGAGCACTAACATTTGCAAGATCTTGAAGAAACTATCAATTTATCCTTGTATTAGATGATCTAATTAACCTCAATCCAACAAGGAATGTATATTTGAGTGGTAAGTTACATCATTGTGATTTATCATTGAATTTTATCCATTTTCCTCTACCCAACCTAGGGTTTGCAGTTTTTATCATTATCATCATAATCGTTTGTAGAGTTGGAAACATCAAAAAGGAATTTGACCAAGGCAATCTCTTATATGACACAACCCTTTGCCCCTTGTATTCCTTGCATGTTACAAGTCTAAATTGGATTGAAGAAGATTGAAGATCTTAGAGCATCAAACCCTAAATCAAGCTTTCAAACACAAGGAAAGACTAATTATCGTACACTAGTAGAATTTAGAAGCCGACTCTAATATGCAAGTATATTTAGACTATGATGCTTCTATGTAGACTTTGAAATTTTAAAAAGCACCATTTCTAGATTTGGGTACCCTCACCCCTATCCAATCATTTATCCCTCAAATTTTAATGTTAGATCCCATCTTCTCTACACTCTTCATTCCTAATGTCTATTTCTATAGTTTTGTTATGTTTTTCTTAGAATATGTGATAGTTTTCTTCTTTTGATTATTTTACCTAGTTCACAATATTGAGCACACACATCCACATTATATCAATCCATTCATGTTGAATGTATAAGAAAATTGAGAGGGGGGTGAATTAGTTGTACCTTAAAACTTTAAAACCTTCACAAACATTTAGATCCACATTAATTTAATTAACCCTTAATATGTTAGAATGATTTATCATGAAAGAAAATAACATAAATAGAACCAACACAACACTATGCATAAGGAAACACTAGATTTAAGTGGAAAACCAAAGAAGAGAAAAACCAAAGTGAGGATTAGCTCACAATATAAGGTAATATCAATTCTGATTACAAAGGGCTCATTACTAGAGGACTCACTACCATAGGGCTCCCTAGCCAAAAGAAAGAAAGGCTTACTACCAAAGGCCCACCACTAGAATAGAAAAGAATATAGAGATGAGTGTTACAATAAGAAATACACCTCAATGCAACATATAATTCAAACACAATATCACCAACACCTTTAGAGTCTTAGTGAAGATTGCAGACACCTTTTGCTCACTACATCCAATAATCTAACACATGAAATCTCGCACTGTGTTGTAAAAAAATGCACCTTACAACTCTTCAATTTGCATCATTCACATTACACACATCTCTATTATCATGCCTCATCAACTCAATTCATACTTATGGATCAGTGCAAGATCATACAGGTCCAAACTAGACCCTTAAGTGGTAATAAAAATTCAAAAAAATAGAGTTAGGTAGCTTGACATAAAAATTTGAATAGGTTATTAACATAATTTTAAAAATATGTAAAAAAATAAATTTGTAGAAAATTGAAGATACTGAGCACCACAGATACTACTTCCTCTTTAGGAAAAAAGTAAATCTATTTGGTAGGGTACACAGAATTTCAATACAATAGTACAAAATTTTAAAAATAAATAAAAAGGTGCATGTTTTGATAACCTAAATTACAAAGAAAAATAATATAATTTTTTAAAACTTTCAATATAAGTAGAGGAAGCATTCTTGGATGTGCCACATTTAAAAAAAAAAGAATTGCAAGTAAATAATTTTTTATGAATTTTTTATGAGAATTTTTAAAAAATATTAAAAATTGTTTGTCTAACCACCATAACTTGGTCAAGAATTAATGAAATTCTACTTTTCTTTTATTTTTATCCTATAGTATGGGAAGCATAGAATGTGCCACATCTTTAAGATTCAAAAAATGAGAAATCATTTGAGAATTATAGATTTTTTTCAATCAGCATATCAATCAGGAGTTTAGTTAGAATGCATGTAGAAAATACATAATAATTATCTATTTAATTCCAAATAAGTCATATCTTATATTGGTGCGAAGCTAAAAAATTTATCAATAAACCCTTTTCATTTCATTAAATGCAGATAAAAAAATGCCATCAACCACATTTGGGTCATATCACCACTTTTTGGACCCCCATGATCTTGTACTCACCCTTATATCATCTTCAACCTTGAAAACATTCTCCAAGGTTGGCTATGCACCTTAACTATGCAAATTCAAATTAGGTTAGCACCAAAAATTTCTCGTGGTAGAAAGGAATGAAGGTAGACCAAAAAATACCTTAGCCAGGACCTAAATCCACTTATACATGCCACTCCACACTTCCACAAACACCAAAGCAACTCCATAATTAGTGTAAAAACCCAAGGTCAGTAGAACCTTTGTTAAAACCATTATCATTTAAGTACACACTTCTTAAAATACAAAGATTACTTATGGACCACACACCATGCTTGAACACGATCTAGAATATTCCACAAACATCCTAGAAACCAAAAAATTCCTTCACAACAACTTTCACTTGAAGAATGTACACACCTAATACACTCAAATAGTTCTTCCATACAATACAACTCAAGAAACCAAATTAAAAAGTACCAAACCTCAAACAAATTCAACTAAAGAAAGGTGCAAATAGTATCAACACCCTTCTAGATCTACAAGACCTAAAACCACTCGACAAAGAAATGTGGAGCAAAAACATTTCTCCTAGACACCTTTGCAATACATAGTTCAAACCCTTGTGAACATGCCTTCCTCTACGCAATGATCTAGCACACCAAATTTTGGATGCAATATCTCTGGAAACCTCTTATCAACATATCCAAACCACACAAGAATTTCTTCAACATAGAAGAAATGCAAAGCAAAAACAAAACACTACTCTACAATACAAAACACCACTACAACACATTGTTTCCTCTTTTTATTCAAATTTTCTTAAAAGAACTTGGAAACCAAGAACCAAAGACACATCTTCAACATCTTCAGCACTCCTTCATCACCACCAATCCAACTACAACATAGCAACTCAACCATACATATATAGGTAGAAATTTAGCAAAGCAATATTAGAGGTTGACACCAATAGATTACTAATGAAAACATAATGTAACTAATCAAAGCATCATCAAAGATAACATCAACTCAATACCAATTGCACATCTTTACAAAAAAATCCTCATATTGTTGACACCAATGACAACACATAATGTTGTTGACATCAATGACAACACCAACTACACATACTTGCAACAATATCCCCCTTTTTCATTGATGGAAATACATGATGTGAAAAACCATCCACAATAAACATAACTTTGATCATTAATACTCTTGCTCTATACTAACTCTTCTTCTCTTTTCTTTTTCTTTATCCCCCTTACACAACTAGCTCATTACTCTCTCCCTTAATATATTCTTCACGTGACTTTCCATCCCTTTTATTTTTCCATATTACTCTCCCCCCCTTTAACATCAATGGAAAAGGGTGTTCTGGCCAGCTTGCATCACTCCATTCTCCCCTTGACATTAATCATACTATTCACTCACTGCTTTCTCAACCTCCTTTACTTCTTTGTATAATCCCCTTAGAGCATACATCAAATTGTACCCAATCAACAACCATCAGACAATGACAAACTCACTCATCCCGACAAATAACCAATACTACCTACTACCTCAAGAGGGGAAATACCAAATATCATTCCAGAACAAAGAATGAATTTTGAGATCCACTAGACTAATGCATCTAGTTTAGAGGAGGAGAAATAACTCCCAACTTCTTCTGAAAATACTCAAAAGTATCCTTAGGAAGATCCTTAGTGAATATGTCAGCAACCTGATCCTTTGCAAGCACATATTCAAGCTTCACTCCCTACAACTTTTCCTCTCAAAAAGTGATATCGGATTGAGATATGCTTTGTCCTTGAATGAATTATCAAATTCGATGATATATTAATAGCATGTGTATTATCACATAAGATAGAAATCGGTTCATCATATACCATTATATTATCCTTTAATGTTTTTCTCATCCGCAACACTTGTGTAAACATGCCATAAATGTATTCTTCCTTCTTAAGAATACTAAAGATACTAAATTCATTCTTTTGCATAGCCACATAATTCACCCATCCAAGAAAGAATGCACCACCACTTGTACTTTTCCTAACATCTACACAACCAACCCAATCTACATCTGTGTAAGCACTCAGAGTAAAGTTAGTATCCTTCAGATACCACAAGCCATGATTTGGAGTTCCCTTCGAGTATCTGAATATCCTCTTTACTAATACAACATGTGACTCTCTAAGATCTTAAAATCTAGCCACACTTGCACCATGATATCCAATCTATGCTTAGATATAGCAAATTCTCTAAACATTTATCTATAATTACTGCATCAGCCTTTTAGGAGATCTACTATTTTTCAATTTTCAACTAGTAACCATAGGAGTACATACCGGTTTGGACTCTTCCATTCCAAACTTCTTCAACATTTCTTTGACATACTTTGACTATGAAATGAATATGCCTTTATCAGTTTGATTGATTTGTAGCCCAAGGAAGAAATTCATCTCCCAACATTGACACTTCAAATTTATCTACGCTACTCTACAAATTTCTTACACTTCATTTCCTCCAAAAATTATGTAACCAAATATACAACCTTAATCAAGATTTTATATTTTTAAATTTGAAGTAGAGATTTCTATTTGTGGTACTCATTGAACTTTGTTTTAATACATTTTAACTCGTGACACCAAGCTATGGATCTTGCTTCAATCCATATAATTCCTTCTTCATAAATTTTGCGTACTCATATTCAGTTTATCTGATAACTAAAATCCTTCAAGTTGTTCTATGTATACCTCTTCTTCCAATTCTCCATTCAAGAAAGTGGACTTCACATCCATTTGATAAACTTTGGAATCTTTGATAAACTTTGAAATCCTTATGTGTTGCAAAATCCAAAAACATTCTGATAGCTTCCATTCTTTCCATCAAAGAAAATGTTTTCTCAAAGTTTATTCCTTCTACTTGTGAGTAGCCTTTACAAACAATACTTGACTTGTTTCATACCACTTCCCCACTCTCATTTATTTTTCTCTAGAATACCCACTTATTTTCCCAAGTTTATTCTGACTTTGTTGGTCTTGGGACAAGTTCCCAAGTCCGATTCTTCTCAATTTGCACTATTCCTTCTTCCATAGCCTTGATCTAATACTCATCCTTGCATGCTTCAATTTTAAGGAAAAAAAAGACCACTGAGAGGGGGGGTGAATCAGTGGGCTACAAATTTTAACTTTCTAAGCAATGTAAAAACAAACTCTAAAAACATAAAAAAGAAGCAAAGGAGAGGCAACAAAATCAATCACACAAAGTGCATCCCACAACACAAGATGTACAAGGAAAAACCAAAGATGGAAAAAAACCTCAGTGAGAATAGTTGTTGGAGGCTACTACTCCAATCCAACCTCACAATGAAAAATTTCTTTTGTTACAAAGTATGGGCACCAACCCAAAAGAACACCAATTCCTGATTTATGAGCACCAACTCAAAGGAACACATATCCCAAGTTTATGAGCACCAACTCAAAGGAGCTTCTACCCCTAATCTAAGCACCAACTCAGATGATTACAAAATAAGAAATGTCTTATTACAATTTTAGTATCATGTTACAAATGAGATTTTGTAACTCATATAAATTTTTTAACTTATGAAGTGTTTGATGTCTTTGTTGTCCTCAAAAAACTTCCAATCTCAACTCACTCTATAAGCATTCATGCATTTTCTCTACAATAATTTATGATCTGCATTCATACAATAAGTATCTGCAAAACTATCTCATGCCTTCACACACTTCTACAGAAAATAAGAACATTGTTCACTCAGAAGTACATACTATGTTTTTACAGAGTCATCTAATCACTTCTTATACCACTCTTCTCTACACACAGGCAGACTTCAAATGAATAATAATCAATATTTTTATATAACTATTATAGATCAAGGAAAAATAAAAGTCATAGCCCTAGTATTTGAATAAATAATTCTGCAATTTTTTGTCAATAGCTTTTAGGCTTTTCTATAGCAATTTGACTGCAGATTTCTGATATTCTCCTATAGTAGACTTTCTGCATATTCCTGTAGCAATCTGTAGAATATTAAAAACTCAAATCTCATTCTTCTTATGTTATTCCATCTGCACATATTTAATTCTCTTCTTAAGCAACTGAAATATTTGATGTTGCTTTTCCTCTTTAAACTAGCTGCCATTAAATAAAAATATTCTTCTTTTGTTTTTTATTCAAAACAAAATCAAATCCTTGTAGCTTCGATTTGCCCAATATTATCTACAGCTTGCAATTCTGATTGCAATGTCTAATCTACAATAAATAATTTTATCTATGGAATCCCCATAAACTGCAAGAGGAATGAAACCCAAATAAAAGCTTTGAATAATATTTTCATTGAGTGTTGTTGTAGAAACTTCATTGCTAAGTAAGGAATCACTTAATAAAATATTATATGCATCAAAGGTTTTATTTTCCCATACAAATTTGATAACAAATTTGTAATAAATGGAAAACCAAGATAAAATATTGAAACATATTTTCATTCAATCAATTTCTATAGAAGCTTTGTCATCAAGTAAGGAATAAAATCATATTTTATTTGATCCAGCTCAAAGCAACTCAAAAATAGGTAAAAATTTGATAAGCATCGATCAAAAGACAACTGCCATACCTTGAGTTGTAAAAAATTCCAAGGGTATGTGCAAACTTTAGGGTTCAACCAACACCACATTATCCTGTAGTTGTCAAAATATCCAATCACTGATAGAAGAAAATATAATCTTTTGAAGTTGCACACAAAAAAAACTTTATGTATCCACAAACCCTAGGAGGATAAACTTTTCATATCGCTAAGTTGTCATTCTTCCAATCTCCTTTAGCCACGTCAGCTTTCTCATTGATCCAAGCTGCAAAGTTGGATTTTTACATATTAAAATCGTAACTAGCTTTTAAAGTCATTTTGACTTTGTTGAACCCGTCACTGTGAAGCTCCTATTGCCAAGCAGTGAACTTCTTGTTGCCTAAACTGTACTCAACTATAACTGCAAACTAAGATGTTTCTGTAGCTATACCTGTTCCTATAGCTGCATACAAACATTGTATTCATTGAGTTGACATCAATACAAATCTAATGCCAACCAATAAAAACTTAAATGCCAACAATCTTCATCTAATGCCGACAATCTCCCCCTTTGGCATTGATATCAACCAATCAAATCTCTATGCTACCAACAAAATTTTGATCTCCAAATCCTCCAGATAAAGCTTCACAACATCACCTGCAAGATTATTTCTCCCTTATTTCTCCCCCTTTCAAGATACTTTCTCCTCCTTTGACAACAATGGAAAAGGGTTCCATAAAGATCACTTGCAGATCAAATAGTTATGTGTGATAAAAAAGAATAAACAACTGAATGTACCACTAATACCACTGAACACACCACTTCTAGATTTTCTCCCCCTATCATGAACATTACATGTTGCATTGAAACAAGAAAAAAAGAATGCATATACCAGCAAAAAGAGCAGCAATAAGCTTGGGCAACAATAATCTTCTTGCTGAAGAAACATGTAAAGGGCAGCAAAACATTAGAAATGAAACTGTTAGATGCTTAACTTATATAAAGGGCAATAAAACAGTACAGAAGTGGTATTGGAGTAGCAACATTAGAAATGAAGCATTGGAGTAGCTTCGATTTGCCCAATATTATCTACAGCTTGCAATTCTGATTGCAATGTCTAATCTACAATAAATAATTTTATCTATGGAATCCCCATAAACTGCAAGAGGAATGAAACCCAAATAAAAGCTTTGAATAATATTTTCATTGAGTGTTGTTGTAGAAACTTCATTGCTAAGTAAGGAATCACTTAATAAAATATTATATGCATCAAAGGTTTTATTTTCCCATACAAATTTGATAACAAATTTGTAATAAATGGAAAACCAAGATAAAATATTGAAACATATTTTCATTCAATCAATTTCTATAGAAGCTTTGTCATCAAGTAAGGAATAAAATCATATTTTATTTGATCCAGCTCAAAGCAACTCAAAAATAGGTAAAAATTTGATAAGCATCGATCAAAAGACAACTGCCATACCTTGAGTTGTAAAAAATTCCAAATAAAATATTTAAACTTTAGGGTTCAACCAACACCACATTATCCTGTAGTTGTCAAAATATCCAATCACTGATAGAAGAAAATCTAATCTTTTGAAGTTGCACACAAAAAAAACTTTATGTATCCACAAACCCTAGGAGGATAAACTTTTCATATCTCTAAGTTGTCATTCTTCCAATCTCCTTTAGCCACGTCAGCTTTCTCATTGATCCAAGCTGCAAAGTTGGATTTTTACATATTAAAATCGTAACTAGCTTTTAAAGTCATTTTGACTTTGTTGAACCCGTCACTGTGAAGCTCCTATTGCCAGGCAGTGAAATTCTTGTTGCCTAAACTGTACTCAACTATAACTGCAAACTAAGATGTTTCTATAGCTATACTTGTTCCTATAGCTGCATACAAACATTGTATTCATTGAGTTGACATCAATACAAATCTAATGCCAACCAATAAAAACTTAAATGCCAACAATCTTCATCTAATGCCGACAATCTCCCCCTTTGGAATTGATGTCAACCAATCAAATCTCTATGCTACCAACAAAATTTTGATCTCCAAATCCTCCAGATAAAGCTTCACAACATCACCTGCAAGATTATTTCTCCCTTATTTCTCCCCCTTTCAAGATACTTTCTCCTCCTTTGACAACAATGGAAAAGGGTTCCATAAAGATCACTTGCAGATCAAATAGTTATGTGTGATAAAAAAGAATAAACAACTGAATGTACCACTAATACCACTGAACACACCACTTCTAGATTTTCTCCCCCTATCATGAACATTACATGTTGCATTGAAACAAGAAAAAAATAATGCATATACCAGCAAAAAGAGCAGCAATAAGCTTGGGCAACAATAATCTTCTTGCTGAAGAAACATGTAAAGGGCAGCAAAACATTAGAAATGACTGTTGGAGTAGCAACCATCTCTCCTTAAACTTCAAACATATCACCTCTACCCCCTTGGAGTAGAACAAACTCAGGGATGTAAGATGAAATACAATAAGCTCCCCTTGAAACATAAACTTCCATATCCAACTAAGTGTTGGAAGAGGAAGATACAACTCCCAATCTCTTTCTCAAATACTCAAATGTCTCTTTAGGAAATGGTTTGGTAAGTATATTAGTTATTTTCTCACCAGTATTCACATACTCAAGTTGAACTTCTTTTTCACTCACTTTTTCTCTCAAGAAATGCTACTTAATAGCTATGTGCTTGGTTCATGAGTGCATGATTGGATTTTTAGAGATATTCATTGCACTAGAATTATCACACATAATGGAAATAGGTGTTGAATATTCTACCTAGATATCTTTTAATGTTTGTTTCATCTAGAGAACTTGAGAGCAACATGAGGCAACAACTATGTATTTTGTTTTAGTTGTAGATAATGAGATAGATTCTTGCTTTTAACTATGCCAAGAGACCAATCTACCACCAACGAAGAAAGCACCTCCACTCATGCTCTTCATGTCATCTATGTACCCAACCCAATCTACATCTATATAAGATTGCAAAGTGAAGTCATCATGTTTAGCATACCATAGACTATATGTCAAACTACCTTGCAAATATCTAAAAATTCTTCTTATAGCATTCAAATTAGATTGCTTTGGAGAAGATTGAAATCTAGCTACCATACAAACTACTTGTACAATATCTGGTCTAGAAGTAGTAAGGTACAAAATACTATCAATCATGGATCTAAACATGGTTTAATCAACATCTGGTGAATCATAATTCTTGGATAGCTTACACCCAGTCACCATAGGTGTACTAAGAGGCTTACAATCATAAATTTGAAACCTTTTCAACATGTTTTTAGCATACTTTATTTGTGAAATAAAAATTACTTTGTTTAGTTGTGAAATTTTCAAACTAAGAAAGTAGGATAGCTCACCTAGCATTGACATTTCAAATTCTTTTTGCATTTGATCAGCAAATTTCTTGCACAAATCATCATGACTTCCAATAAAGATGATATCATCTACATAAACAACAATGATAATCATGTGATTACCTTCCACTTTGGTATAGAGATTGTTGTCAACACATCCTCTTTTGAAGCCTTGTTGATGTAAATAGATGTCCAATATAGAGTACCATGCTCTAGGTGCTTTCTTTAATCCATATAGTTTTTTTCTCAATCTCCACACATAATCTCCTTTCTCAAGTGACTCAAACCCTTCAGGTTACTCCATGTAGATTTCCTCTTCAAGGTTACCATTCAAGAATGTGGATTTAACATCCATATGATAAACCTTGTAATCTTTATATGTTGAGAATGCTAAGAACATTCTAATAGCCTCTAGTCTTGCAACTAGGGAAAAATTTTCCTCAAAATATATGCCCTCGACTTGAGAATATCCCTTGCATACTAGTCTAGCTTTATTTCTAATCACTTTACCTTCTTCATTTACCTTGTTTCTATAGACCCATTTTGTTCCAATGATGTTCTTACCAATCGGCCTTGGAACTAAATCCCATGTCTTATTTCTTTCAATCTGTTGTAGCTCTTCTTTCATAGCCTTTATCCAATCTTCACTCTTGTTGGCCTCATTGTAATTCTTTGGTTCTATTTCAGTTAGAAGACACAAGCTGACTTGATCATCATTTCCAACATGTCTTCTTCTTGTTTGCACACCACTATCTTTGCTTCCAATAATCTAATTTTCAAGGTAGTACTTCTGAACATACTTGCTAGGGGCCTTGTTTGGAGGAATTTCTACTACTTCTTCTTCATTTTCAAAGTGATCTTCACCTTCATTATGATATTCTTCAATCTGATTTTCTTATTTTTCCCTTGAATGTTGCAAATCTTCATCTATTCTCACATGTACACACTCAAATATTCTCTTGAGGCATTTGTTGAAACATTTACATGCCTTATATGAGTTGAGTTTCCTAAAAATATTCCATTATCACATCTAGAATCAAAACTACCAAGCCCATCATCATCTTTCTTAATGAAACACTTACTATCAAAAACTTTGAAATGTTTGACAAAAGGTTCCTTACCATACCATAACTCATAAGGTGTCCTTTTGTTGTGCACTCTTAGCTTGGCTCTATTTAGTGTGTATACTATTGTATGAACAACCTCTTTCCAATAAACATCTGACATATTTGACTCATTAAGCATAGTTCTTTCCATTTCTTTCACAGTCATGTTCTTCCTCTTAACAACTCCATTTTGTTGAGGTGTTCGAGCAGTAAAATATTGTCTTCTAATCCCATGTCGTTCACAATAATCTTCAAATTGATTTGAAGTAAACTCTCCACCATGATCTGATCTTAAACATTTCAGATTGAAACCTCTTTCTTTCTCAACCATTTTTATGAATACCTTGAATCTTTCAAATGCTTGTGACTTATCTTGCAGGAAAGTTACCCAAGTCATCCTTGAGTAGTCATCTATCAACAACATAAAGTATTTGTCACCAATCAAAGATCTTGTCCTTGTAAGACCACATAAATCTATATGTACTAAATCAAGTGGCCTTGCGGTTGAGTACTCTTTAGTCTTGAAACTAACTTTAGTTTTCTTCCCTTTTTGACATTCATCACAAATAATGTTTGTTGGTTTGGTTATCTTTGGCATGTGTCTCACATACCCTTTTGAGCTTACTTTAACAAGGTTGTCAAAATTTATGTGACCTAACCTCCTATGCCATAACCAGCTCTCATCCACTTGTCCAATCATACATTGAGCTCTTTTCTGCTTTGGATGCATACTTTGCAATGTATTTAATTACTACATGTTTGGATAGAATGGGTTGCTAGTTGATATTTACTCTCCATAATTGGAGGATGTACCTATTGTGTGTGTTCAACCTGTCATCATTTCTTAATGGAGCAAATTGTTTTTCACCATTTTGTATGTCTTCATATATTTTTGATCAATCTATATTTAATGGCCATGGAGCATTATACCTTCAATTCAAGTAATAAAGAATTATTTTATAAATTTAATATTTCAATAAAACTAACAAATTGTTAATATTTGTTCAAAGAATAAAGATTGAATTGTCTAATTACCTGCACACAAGCTTCCCTCCTTTTTTCCTTAGACATTCACCCTCTCTGCACATTGTGTCTCTCAACAATGTTCAGTATCTCTTCATAGTCAACATTAAAATTTATTTCCATGATTTGTCTAGTGTTTTTTAGACATGGATGTTGAGAGAAATTGTGGAATGCATGCAATGTTTAACATAATGTATGAATTGATAATTATAATTTCAAAAAAATTACATAGATGATAACACAAATATTAAAATTATTGTGCACATACCCATATGTTTTGTTGGTGCATATCTTCTCTAGGATTCCATGCATGAATAATATAATGGAAATAAGTTTCAAGATTTCTTAGTTGTTCTTGATCAATCTAATCAATATTATCAACATTTGGTGCTCCTTGCATCCATATAAATCAATGAACATATGTCGAACCTCTATGTCGCCACTCATATCTACACCAAAAATCTTTGACAATCATACCTTTTTGTAGTATCTCTTTTCTGAAGTATGTGTTACATAAATGCATGTATTATGCAACAGTGTGAGGGTAGTCGATGATATATTTTTTTTACCATGTTTGTGCCTCTCATGGATTAGAAGGTGGTGTTCCTAACATCAATGTATGTAAATATGGACAATACAAATCAGTTGCACTCAAGGTAAAAAATATAGTTGGTGTTCCAATTTGATGAAGCATGTCTGCTAATTCTTCTCGACACTTTTTCCAATATGATCTCGTACCTCTCAAACTAGTTTCAAATCACATCAACTTATTTACCAAATGAGATTGTGGCATATTGTCCATGTATTCACATAGATCACTTATCATTATAGGCATATCCTATAGACTTCTTTTAACAAAAATTGATGTTGAACTTTGTGCACGATGCCTCATAATCATATTCGTCATGTAATACTGAAACCTTGGATGCTTACCAAAGTGATTATCTTTGTAACAAAGAAGGTGTTTGAAAAATTCATGAAGATGTACTCTTCATAGACATGGTTCTGGCCAATCACATTTTCCATTAGGGAATAATGTTGGAAATTTCATATCCAACAAACCTGCTGTCACATATTCATTTATTGGGGATCCTCCAATTGTAGGCCAATCAATGAGCGATGTCGGATCTATAGTTGGATTGTTCACACATGTATGGATTAACTCCATTTATTTTTGTGCATTTGGTGGTTTTGATTCCATTGACGTAGTGTGATCAATAATATTACCCTCATCTATTTCCATCAATTGACCAACAAAACAACCTTGTTGACATTTGAATCAAATTCCATGTGCATTGTTATGAGTTGTTCAAAACCATTTTGATCTGAATTGATTGATATATTTTCAAGTGCACTTGGATCAATTGAATCATTGGAATAAAACTTGTCATGTTCAATTTTGTATTGTGGTGCTTTATATATGCGCTTTCTATTGACTATGAAGTTTTAGCTCATGCCACATTAATCCTTTCTTTGAACTATAATAAGTAGAAGATCTTAAAAAGGGTGCGGTGATTTTTTTGCCACATTTTCTATATTTTGTGGAAAGCTTATTGTGTGGCCTTTACATTTAAATTGACCATCCGTTGCATGTGTGACTTAAAAAATTGGATTGACATGTGCAATTAACATTTCTTCCACTTGAGTGAGGTTTGCAAGTTCACTTGGTTGAGGGCCAAGGTCCATATTATTTGCGTATGAAAATCTATTATTTCCTCTTTCTTGTCTACATATATTGCAAACTGGACCTTGGGGCATGCGAAAGACTATAATTCCAATATAACTTTATTGGAAAACATAACACATCGCCGATGATTGCAACTTATCTATATGTTGACGAAACAGCATTTGCATTCTTGTAAAATTAGTGGCAAGTAATCTATTTGGGTTTTCGACATTTTCTTCATATGATTTTGAAGTAGATTGGAAGCCTTTTTAACCTAAGTTTTTAGGGGTTGCTGCAACATACTTTGCTATTCTGGAAGCCTCTTCCTTAATCATAGTTTGAGGGTCTTTTTCTATTTGAATTCCTTGTATAACCCCTAGTTATTGGTTATTTTGTTCCCTCCCCTCTTCTTCTGAATGTAATTGTTGTTGAGATGTTCATTGACATGTATTTCTATTAAGACAACTATATTGTGGATCATATACTTGTGTTTCCTATCTTTGTGTATTGGATTGTACAACTTCCAATTGTTCTATTGTTACATCTAATTTTCATTTTGCATATCAAATCCTATCTACTTCATTACGTTTTTCTCTCTACTCCTCCCTTTCTGCATCTGTCATGTTTTCCTTTTGAAATTTTCAATATTCTCGTTGATATTATCTTTGGTATTGTTTTCTTTGTTCCTCAGATTCAAAAATATTTTTCAGTTGACCCATAGCTATAATATCAAAGACATACAATAGTTTAATTCATTTGTAACATTCAAATTGAACATTTATAGAATGTAAAATATTTATTGTTATAGTTAGAGTTATGTTGGGGGTTAGGTTTTGTGTCAAGGTTCAAATCACACAATAAAACATACTAATAGAAAAAAGAATTTACATATTCTTTGGTTATGATTAGGGTTAGGGTTTGTATCAATTATTAGAATGGTTAAGGATAAATAAATTTGTGCCAAAAAATAAATTAAGAAAAATTAAGAAATAGGAAGATAAAACATAAAGTAAGTTATTAAGTAAAGAAAAATTAAACATTAATAGATAATTATTTATTGAATTGCAACTGTAATAGAACTATGTTACATTTCTGAGGAAATTTAAAGCATTCAACAACTTGTACAAATTTTTAATTGATGTAATATTTAATCTATCATATTCTATTGAATTTTAAATAACTACGGTTACAAGTAGAGTTATGGCTATGGTTAGAGTTAGGATTTGTGTCAATTATTACAATGTTTACGGAATGGAAGATCTTTTTATACAAAAAAATAATTGAGATAATTTAAGAATTAGGAAGATAAAACATAAAGTAAAGAAAATTTAATATTAATTAAGTTATTAAGTAAAGAATAATAAAGCATTAATAGATAATTCTTTATTGAATAGTAACAATAATAGAACCCTATTACAACATCTGAGTGAAAAAAGATTTAAAAAGCTTGTTTATTTATTTAATAGTAACAATAATATAATTGTGTTACATTTCAGCAAGAAAGCTTTAAACAACTTGTTTATTGACATTGTAATAGTAGTATAACATAGTTATACTATTGCTTGAGGTAGTTTTGAACAACTTGTATAATCAAAGATGAAGAGCCTTGGTCGTATTGCTGATCATAGAATAGATCCTTCACAAAATTGCTAAAAACAACAAGTTTGTGTAGTGTCATGTGGAATTTCTCCACACTTTCTATCAAAATCTGAACATATTCTAGTGTGATAGCATGAGGATGAGAGATTTCTAGTATGAGGTTTTCAATAAGATGGTCGCACATTTCTATAACTGACACTCCTAATTTATGGATTTTAGACTCCACAAAATCATTTGAATTTGTCGATTCATTTTGAACAAATCGACTTGAAACATTCTGCTTTGAATCAGTACTATCAATCTCAATTACATCAAATTGTCCATTGGGATTTTCCATGACCTTAATGAAAGAGAGGAAAACAAAGTGTAATTTAGAAAAAAAATACTAAAATTTTGAAGTTGTCTAATACTTAAAGAAGACAACTCTATATTTGGACATTTAAGAGAGAGGAAATGACTAATTTTGACAATATTCCAATGACAAAAAAATATAATCTTAATGACTACAAGAAAGTTTTAAACAACTTGTTTATTTCATATTATAGTACTAAATAAATATATAATACATATACTAATTAATATTAAAATACACCTAGTTTATAAGATATTATAAGCTTATTATATATGGATTTCATATATATAAATATCTTATAAGCTGTAATAAGATAAAATAAATTATTATAATTTATTACATGAAATTATAAGCATTGTCTTAAATATTAATAAAAGTTATTATTCTAGTCGAAACATATTATAAAAATAAAATATAATATTATTAATATTAGCTTTTGAAAGACACAATGGAAAGAATGTAAATATATTTTTTCAGTTTAAAAGTTCTCTATAACAATGTTCAATGGATAATATAATAATATTTAAATTTTGATATTTATGATGGCAACATATTATATTTAGTTTGTATTATCTAAGCATTGTCTTAAATATTAATAAAAGCTATTATTATAATCGAAATATATTATAAAAATAAAATAAAATATTATTAATATTAGCTATTTAAAGATAGAAAGAATGGCAAGAATGTAAATTATTTTGACAATTCATAGAAATATGATTTGAGGTCAAAAGTCATTGACATACCTGATTGATAACGATGCACTATAGAATGTATGTACCGATATGTAAATGCTTCTCCTGATGTCTGCACAATCTAATGACAATCCAATGAACAATCAATGACATGCCAAGAATTTTTATTTAAATTGTAAAATAAAATTGAAATAACTATTAACAATAACAAATATATATTCTTGACTACTTAGATTGAATTACATATGTTATGGATCAGTGGATTTTAATCCAATGCTTAATACCTAAACATTTCTTATGAGGTAAGAAAAAATTCAATGTCATACCTTGCAAATGAGGGATGAAGTTGATTGCAAATATAATTTGACCTTCGTATTGTTTAAATACAATTTTAAATGGGTTGCATTTTTAGAAAAATAAAGTTTCCTTTTCCATTTTTTTTTATTCTTATAGAAAGTTGCTTCTAAGAGGCACACTTTTGAGAGGCAACTTTCTATACTCTTTCTTTCAACTTAGTAATCTGGACTGCATATAACAAATATATAAACTTGCTTCAAATTTAAATAAAACATTTCTAATTTGAATAGAACATTTCTAATTCAAACTTTTTGAAATTTATAGTTGTTTAGAATATTTTCTAATTTGAAATTTCCTTTAATGGAAATGTGATTTAAAATTAAATAAAACATTTCTAATTCCAACTTTGCATATAAGAATATATAAACTTGCTTCAAATTTAAAAAAACATTTCTAATTCAAACTTTCCTTTAATGGAAATTTGATTTAAAATTAAATAAAACATTTCTAATTCCAATTGTTTGTATTTACAATTGTTTAAAATATTTTATAATTTGAACTTCCCTTTAATGAATATGGAGATTTAACAAAACATTTATAATTCAACTATTTGAAATTTACAATTGTTTAAAATATTTTCTAATTTGTAATTCTTTAATTTAATATAACGAATATATAAACTTGCTTCAAATTTAAATAAAATATTTCTAATTCAAACTTTTGAAATTTATAGTTGTTTAAAATATTTTTTAATTTGAAACTTGCCTTCAATGAATACTTAAATTTAATTTAAAATTAAATAAAATATTTCTAATTCAAACTTTTTGAAATTTACAGATATTTAAAATATTTTTTAATTTAAACTTGTACAATTATTATGGAATTTGGGTTTAAGATCTAGATAAGACGTTTTCTGAATTCAGGCTTTTTTGGGGAATTTCACGGGTTGTTTTGGGAATGTTTTCTAGATTTGGACTTAAACATTGAAGTTTGGTTTGGAATTAGGTAAAGGCGATTTTATAGATTCCAGGCGTTTCAGATTTATTTAAATATTTTCTAATTTGAACTTGTAGGAATGCAAATCGATATAAATTTTAAAAACTAAAAAATGGAATGCTTAAAGGTGGGAAGATATGGGTATAAATATGAATTGACGAGTTTGTATCATTTTTTTATTTTTATTTTTAGTTTTTTTATAGAAAGTTGTTTCTAAGAGGCGCAACTTTGAGAGACAACTTTCTATATTATTGCTTTCAACTCAGTGATCTAAAAAATTTAGAAACTAAAAAATGGAATGCTTAAAGGTGGGAAGATGTGGGTATAAATAAGAATTGATGAATTTGTATCATCTTTTTTTTTTTTTTAAATAGTTTTTTTTATTGAAAGTTGTTTCTAAGAGGCGTAGTTTTGAGAGACAACTTTCTATATTATTTCTTTCAACTCAGTGGTCTAGCACTGCATTTAACAAATATGGAAACTTGCTTCAAATTTAAATAAAACATTTCTAATTCAAGTTGTTTGAAATTTACAATTGTTTAAAATATTTTCTAATCTGAACTTGTCTTTAATAATATTTAAATTTGATTTAAAATTATATAAAACATTTCTAATTCAAACTATTTGTAATTTATAGTTATTT
>VDFB02243294.1:0-16005 GCA_007258455.2 Sequoia sempervirens | reverse complement strand
ATAGATATGCACACATATGTATGTGTGTATATATATGTACACACATATGTAAGTACATGTATGTATATACACACATACATATATATACACAAATACGTGTCTATACACATATATACACACATATATATGTATATATACACATATATACACACATATGTACATACATGCACATATATGTATGTGTGTAGATATATATGTATGCATGTAGATACATATATATGTATATATATATATACATATACATATACATATACATGTACACAGACAGAGTTTCAGGCTATTATTATTAATATATGCATGTATATGGCTATATATACTATATGTATGTGTATATATATACACACACACACACACACTATACATCATTGCCACGAGACCCTGACCCCGCCCCTGACCCTGGGCCTAGGTGATTCGAATTCTACGACCCCACGACTGGACCCTGACCCCACAAGCAGACTCCCAAGAAATGAAAAAAGTTGAAAAAACCTTAGAAAATTAGAGATTTTTAAAGATTTAAAACTTGTTTCAAGCCCCCTTTATTGAATACAACACAAATAAAAGAAAATTTGATCACATACACAAATATACAATGATCATATAAGTATAAAGTACACAAATTGTAGTTGCGCTGCTGAAAGAAATAACATACTTTGATATATAAAATTAGTCAAATGTATACAAAACTCATGGAAAATGAAATCCATGACATCAAATGTTCCATACAAATATGAAATATCAAAAGATTCAAAACAATAGCTATAAGTCTATCACTCTATGCCTATGGCACAGTGGAGCCAACATCCTTCCTACGAAGGTGTCTAAAGGTCCTAGATGATGTTGCAGTTGCAGCCATAGTCTCTGCCTGTGTCTGAGTCCCCATACCACTCTCTCCACCAGTAGCTATGTCTCCTCGTGCTCTAGCCTCCTCCTCAGCCATGGCTACAACCTCAGCCTCTCTCTCTGCCTGGTCCACCCAATCAAGGTCCTCGTCACTAAAGACTGCGTCTGTAGCCTCAGTGATCCACTCAGACTGTGGATCAACCTCCCCTAAACAGATCGGGGTGTTGTCGTGGTCAAAAGCCTTCCTGTATCTGAGCCGAAGGTTGTAATGAACATATACCAGGTCATTCATCCTCGCCACTGTCAATCTATTGCGCTTCTTGGAGTGTATGTGCTCAAACATACTCCAATTGCGCTCACAACCGGATGAACTGCATGGCTGGCTCAATATTCGTATGGCAACATTTTGCAGGTTCGGTGTATCAGAACCAAACATCTCCCACCATCCATCCGAGATGAGAAAAAGAAACAAAATCAATCTCATTTCAAGTTTCAAGTTCAAGTTCAACATTTAATCATAAATTATAATATAAAAAGATGAAAATTATTGCCTTAAATATATTTTTACCTGGCATTAATTTTGTCCTACTATCTTTGCACATTTGACGTGCAAAGAAGTCTCCTCGTGCCTTAGTGGAGGCATCTATCTCCTGCACTATCTGTGTACTAACAGAGGGCAACATTCTCTCTATCGTCGAGTAGAGCCCACTAAGAATTTCTCTATCTGCACGGAGATCACGGCGGAAGTGGAAGGCCGGATTTAGGAAACATGCGGCTGCATGGATGGGCCTATGGAGCTGGTTTTGCCATCTCCTATCAATGATCTCCCAAATGGGACGATACTTATCATCAACTCCACCATAGACTGATCTAATGGCCTCTTTGGCCCTATCCATGCCCTCATATATGTAGCCCATTGCGGGCTTCTCCCCATCTGCAACTCGTAGGAGAACTAGCAAGGGCTCAATAAACCGCAAAGTGCAAACATGTTTCACAAATAAGTAAGTGTGACTGTCAATGAAAATGAACAAATAAAAGTAAGATATGATTAAAAATTAAAACATAATAAAGAATTAAATGTTACCTTCACAATCTCATCTGCTGGTGTCCAAAACCCTGCCTCATCAAATATGCAATCAGCCACAGCAATACCTGCAGTGCTTGTAGAAAAGGATGAGGAAGACCACTCCTCACTAGCAAACATGTGCCTCAAAGGTGCCCTTGACCGAATCAAGGATTGCAACATGATAAAATTTGATGCAAACCGAGTGATGCCAGGACGAGACAACTCCCTCAACCCCGTGTATTGCCTCATAAGGTTAAGCACCCATGCATGATTGTAAACAAATTTGCAAATGTTTCTTGCTGATTCCATACATGTTTTTATCCATGGGAGCTTACCAAGATCCTCCATCATGAGGTCAATGCAATGGGCGGCACATGGAGTCCAAAATATAGTTGGGTGCCTCTCCATCAATAATCTACCAGCAGCAAGATAATTTGCTGCATTATCTGTCACCACTTGAACTACATTTTCTTCCCCCACATCGGCTATCACCTCCTCTATAGCCTCACATAAGCATGTGGCATTTTTGAATTGGGCGGAAGCATCAATGGACTTTATGAAGACAGTGTCACCTGAAAAAATAAGCAAAACCAAATTACCAATTATTCAATAAATTAAAAACATAAATCAGCCTTATTAAATTATTAATAACTAAATCAAATTCAAATATCAATGTATTAAGGTAAGTACAATTACCTCCAGAGGAAACTAGAAAGTTCAACAGCGTCCTATTTCTCCTATCGGTCCAACCATCAGTCATGATGGTGCAACCAATCCTCCTCCATTGCACACGCTGCTCCTCTAATTGTGCTTTCACATCCGCCACCTTTGAGTCAAAAGTGGGCCCTTTAATTCATCTTCGCTGGGGGCTTTGAACCCCGCCCCACATATGGTTATTGCATCAACCATGTTTTGCCAAAAAGGAGACCTAAAACATGTCATAAAATGAAAAGATTTAAGTTTTTAACTTGAAATTTGAATTCGATAGTGAGATACATCTAAATTCTAAAACAATAAAATTTAAATATAAATTTTAAAACAATTAAACGAAAAAAGAATTACCTGGCTACATGGAAGGGAATGGTGCAGTAGTACCAAAAGTCTGCAATTGTTTTTTTTGCTGCATCGTGTGCATCCTTGTTCCAACCCATGCTCTCAAGCAACGGTTGGGAACCAGGAGTAGTGCGTGGTACAAAATATGAGTCCACCCTAGATTTACGAACTCTAGGGCCAATACTAATACTGCCACTACCACTAGCAGTAGCAGCGCCACCAGCACTAGGAGTACGCATAGGAATAGATGGTGTAGAAGCAGAAGCACTAGCAGAAGCACTAGCACTAGGACGGTATGGAGGCATGGAAGAAGCATCTCCAACAGCACCAAGTCCCTGTCCAACTCCAACACCTGCCAACTCCTCCCTCTGTCTCTTTCTAATTTCTTTTTGCCTTTCAAAATTTTCTAATTGCACCTGCACTTCACGAACAGCCTCAATAGGTGCTAGGGTGCAGCCCACTGCATCATGGATGGGTATGCGTGCAAGGTGGTATTTCAATCTATTTATGCCTCCATGATATATTGTTTTGCAGTATTTACATTTTGCTTCTCCTCCTTTCATTCCGGGAAAGATTTCAGCATGTTTCCAAGCAGGGTCTTTTCTGACTGGGGTTTGAGACATTGTGAAAATAATAATATGGTTTGATTTGCAAATGAATGTGGCGGCAATAACAAGTAGGGTTTGTAAAATTATTTAAGTTGCAAGTAGGGTTTGTAAATAAAAATGCAAACTATAATAATTTAAAAACAATGATTTTACAAATTACAATGAATTATTTGTTAAAAAAACACAAAAAAAACCATTAAAATCAAACTTACCTCTTAGATTTGGCTTGGAATGCAATGCAAACTCCTACCAATCACTAGCAATGAACTTTCAATGCACCTCCTTAGCAGTATGAAGCTTCCCAAATGATATATGACCTTGCTTTTGTTTTAAACAATTTGCTGGTTGCCCTCTCTTCTCCTCCTATTTTCCTTCACAACTCTCTCTTCTCCTCCTATTTTGCCAAAAGAGTGAAATGAAGTTGCTTTTAGGGTTGGAGAGAACATATAGAACAAAAAAAAAACTAACTTTAACTTTTAGTTTTATGTTTTTTTAGTGTTTTAACTTCTTGCTGCCGCGGCCGGGTCACAGGGTCGGGACTCTCCGAGTCTGGGCGAGTCTGGGCGAGTCTGGCGAGTCTGGCGAGTCCGGCGAGTCCGGCGAGTCCGGCTCTGGACTCGGCGTGTCCGAGTCCGAGCTCCCCAGACTCGGCCAGGCTGGCTCGGCCCGGGACTCGCCGAGTCATGGCGAGTCATGCGAGTCTGCTATTATGCTATATATATATATATATATATGTGTGTGTGTGTGTGTCTATAAATATATATATGTTATTTCCTAGTCACTGTAACTACTTCCCTCATATGTTGTTCCCTCTCCACGACCACACCTAAAGCTGCATAAAATCCATAATTCAAGATGTTGGAGGTGGCATAGACATATTCATATGTGTTTACTCATTTCAAACTTAAGTTTAACCATGCACACTTGGTGGATGACAACCATCAATCTCCATTATTTGGTCTCTTTCAAAGTTTATAATTCTTTTAAGCTGCATATTGATGATGCAAGATGGTCCAGGTGGCATATACACATTCACATGCTTTTACACACTTCAAACTTAAGTTTAAACATGTATCACTTGGTGGATGACGCCCATCACTCTCCACGGTTTGGTCTCTTTCAAAGTCTATAATCCTTTAAGCTGCATAAAATTGATGATGCATGATAGTCCAGGTGGCATATACACATTCACATGCTTTTACTCACACCAAACGTAAGTTAAACCATGCACACTTGGTGGATGAAACCTATCACTCTCCACTATTTGGTCTCCTTCAAAGTTTATATTACTTTTAATTTTCATCATCCCTTTTAGTATTATCTCATCTATTTTGCCAACCTTGACCGCTACTCTTTATTTTTGTTTTCATCTCCCAGTCTATAACAACTTCCCCCATAGTGCCCCTCTCCACCATCACCCTTCCCTTTCCCACTCCTATCAACCCATCCCACCTTTCCCATTGTTTTTAATGTTTTGATCCTTCATTCCCATTCCATTGCCACATCCTTGCTCTCCGCAGATGTGCATTAAAAAATTTGCTGCTTCTATCCGTTATCCTCTAGGTAAAATTGAGACTCTTTGCTAACATAAAGGACTATCTGATCTTGGAGACATAGATAATGAGTCATGACTGAACAATGCCACTGTACATGGAATTATTGACAGATCTAGTCAAAAGGATCTGAATGACATTCTGCTGCAGCATTCCCTTTGCAGTATTATCAACCAATCTTCCAACAAATATGGTTTGTTAAATGACACTCAGGTAAGAAAACTTGTAAATATGCCCTAAAATACCAAGATATGTTCTTAGAGGATTCAATGCTTCAAGGCACAGGGTGCCGCAAATCTGTCGTGGAATTGCCCAGGTACATCGCTGGACAGACCAGGGTGATTCTGGGACAGATCTGCAGCACCCTGTGCAATTCCATGGATTACCCATACCTGTACCTGAAGTGTTTCGTATCTGTTTCCGGGGAGTTTCCAGGCCAATTCATTAATACAGGATGAAACCATTTTTATCACACCTTTTATTGTTTTACCTCATGTTAATATTTAAGTCTATTGGATCAGGGATACAATTCAATTATTTATAATAAATACGTGCATTAGATGTAATAATTTGCTAACCATGAGTTGTTGATGTCTTGTATACATGAATTTTATCAGCTCCATTAAGATTCACAGCGAGTTTTCTGTTATCAGTTTGGATCATAAAACCAACCAGTTTCTTCACTGTTCTACTTATTGGTCCTTTCGGTCTAACTTGTTGGTGATACACGAGTCTGTCTGTAGCACCATAGCTAGTGCCACTTATTGTTACAATTCAATCACTTTGTAAATAAGCAGACTCGTCAGAGAAATGTTAAAATATTTGGTAAAGAAAATTTAGCGGACAAGCATTGCTGTCTGTAAGATCCTAAGAACTTACTACTCAAGCTCTAGTTGATAGGAAGTGGCAATGGTAAGTTGCTAATGAGAATGTGCCCTTTAGTGTCAGCTATACTCCATGAGGCTAAGTAGGTTTGGGAGGAATCCTTATTCGAATGGACAGGCTCCACAAAGTGAATGTGAGGTGTCTGAGTAAGTTGTGCAATTATGATGAATGTTTTAAGAGTTACCTGTTCCCAAGATTTTGTTTCTATCCTTCATTAGAACCACATCTATTCATGTTCATTATAATGAAGGTAAAATATTCCAATTATTTGAAATTCGGATGAAGTTCAATAAGGAAAAAATTCAAAAAGTATAAAATTCGGATTAAATTCGCCTTATGTAAATTTTTTTATTTTTATAAATATACTAATAAATTATCTAAAGGAAATTAAATAATATTTTATAAAAACTAGAAAATATTATATATACTAAATATATATATGATGTAATATGCCTTTCATATATATATATATAATAAAATAATTTATAAAATAAATAATATATATAATAAATAATATATAAGTAAAAAATAATTTATTGCATATAAAATAACATTAAAAATATATAAAACAAGATAAAATTACTAATATTTAATATTTTATAAAAACTAGAAAATATTATATATACTAAATATATATATGATGTAATATATTTTCTTATATATATATAATAAATAATTTATTGCATATAAAATAATATTAATTAAAAATATATAAAAACAATATAAATTAATAATATTAAATATAAGAACATATTAAGTATATCAAAACACAATTTAGAATTTACAATTAAAATTGACTAATATACATTTATAATCTTTTTAATTTACAAAATAATAAACTATAATAAATTTTAAAACATTTATATTTAAATAATTTTTAAATTTTAATTTAAATATTGTAAATATATTGATAACTAAAAATCTAAATTAAAGATTTTACCATATTAAATTTTAATAAAGTACAAAAAAGTCGTCACATTTTACATTTCAATGGGTTAAGTTTTAGGAAAAATAAAAAATGGTAATGTTGCAGGAGGAAAGGATGACCAAAAGATAACATTCAAAACTTAGAGCTGTTGTGTCGTGCCCGTCTGAAGGATGCATAATGGTGATTGGAAGCCGATGAATTGTAGTTCCCAACATGAAAACTAGAATCATTTGCAAGTAAGTGTGGTAGGGCTCTACCTCCCGCAGATGCAGCTTGCACATAGCAGATTCACGACTTTTGCAAAAGAAATGAGATGGAGCGCCGACAATCAAGAATACATTTAGGCTTATCTCCTAATGTACCTGAAACAAATCAATGTTCCACCGAGTCCTGAAGGGGACGCATCTCCATGTGGGGGACGGGTCTCGGAGACGGGGGGACAAGGGGTCTAAGTTTGGGGACGGCGGGGGGACGGCGGGGGGACGGCGGCGGGGGGGCGGCGCTGATATACATAGGGTACTTGAATAACTAGTTATAAAAAGATGTTTTAGAATAACAATTCAAATTAAACTTTGGCAAATTAGTAAAATTGCAAATACTAACATTTTGAATACTTGAAAACTATTAGTAATCACTAATCAAATAAAATATTAAAATTTGACAAATGAAATTGTCGAATTTGAGATTTCTATTATATGAATATCGAAAATATGACATGTCACATCATAATATCATATCATAATGATAAAAATAAGTAGCATGAGTACATTGATAGTTTGATATCATAATCAAAATAAGTACAAAAAGCAAAAATGTAGTTAAGGGAGGCCTCTAATCATCCCCAAACTCCTCATCACTCGAACTACTAGAATCCTCGCGATCAAGC
The DNA here is from genome assembly GCA_007258455.2 of Sequoia sempervirens. Taxonomy (NCBI): domain Eukaryota; kingdom Viridiplantae; phylum Streptophyta; class Pinopsida; order Cupressales; family Cupressaceae; genus Sequoia; species Sequoia sempervirens. The sequence goes on along the minus strand of VDFB02243294.1, from coordinate 8,186 downwards.
ACTGCCAAACTAATACCAACCAGCCCTGCATCTGAAGCCGAAACTGCAGCATCCTCATCAATCTGTGCTGGCTCCTCTGGGTCTACATCCCACCGTGCTGCTGGACTCTCTTTGTACAAAAGTGATTTGCGGTCAATGAGACGCAAAGCACTATGTACAGCCACAAGCTTCTCTGCTCTCCTAGAGGTAAGTCTGTTCCTCTTAAGAGAGTGGATGAAGCTATATGTAGACCAGTTCCTCTCAGCAGCTGAAGAACTAGAAACCTGAGATAACAATCGAATGGCTAGAGTGGTAGTCAAAGATCCCGATCCATGGCAAGTCCACCACAAAATTGGGTCCTCCTGCGCCATAGTTCGCATATCCATCTTGGCTGCATCTGAATAACCTCTAAGAGTGGCAAATTTGGTCCACTCAGTGCGAATCACACTGGCATCTACATCATCATACATCCTCTCAATGCACCTAAAGAACCCTGCCTTCACCTCTGCATCCTGTATCGGTGTTACTCTACCAGGCCTAGTCAAGTACCACTTAGGATTAAATGCATAGGCTGCCATGTGCAAGGGAGTGTTGAGCTTCTCCCATCTCCTGTGAATGATTGGCTGAATGTGCTCGTGGTAGAATGCTAATGTAGGGTCCCTCTCTCGCACAACAGCCCTCATCTGATCAAGCATAGAATCAATGCACTCATACACCTCTCCAAGGCTAGGTGCATCCGCATCCCCATACCTGATAACCTAGAAAACTGGTTTAATGATGGCAACAATATATTTTGCATCAGCCCAAAACACATCGCTCTTCACTGTATCCTTCACCTTCCTCCCATGCTCTGTCCTAGACTCGGCCCACCTACTCCAATCTGCTGTCATGACCATGAGTTGCAGTGCCTCTTGCAACTCAATCATTCTGTCTAAGAGAATGAAATAAGAACCATATCTCGTATCAGTAGGTTTCAGGAACTCCTTCTTAGCGAAGGTCCTGAAAAGTGCATGTGATGTGTGGTGGTTGCAGATAAACATCTGCACATCTCTCGCATCATGAACCACTGCTCTAATCCATTCAATCTTTCCCATGTCCTTGAGTGCATTGTTCATGGCATGCACACAACATGGGGTCCACCAGATATGCCTATAAGTAGCCTCAATAAGTCTCCCTGCAGCTTTGCACACATGCGCAGCATCTGTCACAACTTGGACCACATTTTGTGGCCCAACCTCCTCAATAGCACCTCTGAGAACCTCAAACTGAAAATCAGCATCTTTGCGATGCCCTGAACAATCAACTGCCTTAAGAAAATATGGGCCCTTAGTACATGTAACCATGATGTTAATGAGTGGACGATGGCTAATGTCCGTCCACCCATCCATGACTATGCTACATCCTGTCTCAATCCAACACTCCATCTTCTCCATCAACAAATTGATCTTGGAATAGTTCTTATCCAAGATCGCGGTCCTCAATTTCGTCTCACCTGGTGGCACATATGATGGTCCTCCCTTTGCCACCATCGATATCATATCCTTAAAATAAGGAGATCGGGCAACATGAAACGGGATGCCATTGGCAAAGAAGAACTTGCCAATGGCATCATCTATCTCATCCTTGAGCTGCACATTAAACAAATCTGCAATGGGGTTACTTTGAGTTTGACTTTGCACTTTCCGTTTCCCCCTCCCCTCTCCTGCATAGGCACTAGAAGAAGAACCTGGTGTCCCTCCTACTCTCGTCCGCAAAGTATGGCTAGATCTCTGTTGTTGGCTATGCTGAAGCTGTGTCCTATGAGACAAAGTAGTAGGCACAGGTGCAACTGGAGTATCATCATGAACACCCCATAACTTATTTATTTCAATTTTGAATTTCAGGTTTTCCGGTTTTAATAAAAAACGACATATGCCCACACCTTTTCCTTTAATGAAAAGGAGGTGTGCATTAACTCTAGTGATGCTGCCATACCACCCACCACCACAAAAGTTGCACTTCCACCTCCTTGTGCCACCAGTTGTTGCCGCTTGCGGTTGCCTGCTTAGATCTTTTGTTGCAAATTGTTTGAGAGGGGAAGTGGGATCAAAAGGACCCCTAGCATACTTTGCCAATATTGCAGAAGGGCAATTTACATTACTTGCTTCACTTGCCATGGAACTAGTTTGGACTTCATGCTCATCCCCATGGTCATCCCCCTCAACCCCAGGTTCATATTCAGGATCAACATCACTATGTGAATGAGCTTCATCCTCACTCATGTTGATGTCATCATTGTCATGAGAGCTCATTGTGACACTGCAATAAACAAATAAATTCTATAAGTGCCTAGTTTCAGCCTAGTTTCTGTTTAACAAATTTTAAAATAAAATTTTAAAATTTCATGATGAATCTTGATGGAAAGATGAAAGAAAAAAAAATGAGCCTTGAAATGAAAATGAAGAATATGAATATGCATTTGCAGCCATGTATATGAAATTATGATTAAATTTTTAATCATAATTTCATAGACATGTGGCTGCAAATGCATATTCATGTTTTGATTTTCATTTCAATGCCCATTAAAAACATCAAACTACATTTTCAAAATGAATCTAAAAACTTGGAAAACAAAACAAAAAAAAATTGAAAAAACTAAGATAAACAGTCATAAAATCCTACCTTGTGCTTGAAAAATCCTTCAAAATTGGTGTAGAATGCTCCTCCTCTTCTTCTTCTTTCTCCTTCTCACCCCTCTTGCACTTGCAGCACCTCAAACTCACTCTTTCACTCACTCTTCTCACTGGTTTTCCTCTTCTTCACCTAGCTGCTCCAAAACATCAAATGCATATATGAGTAAAAAAGAAAGCAATTTGAGAGTTTTATTTCATTTAGAGGCTTTGAGATGGGTCCCATAGGCCTTTAGGGTTCGGCCCCATGCACAAACTTCAAGAAAAATAAAAGATTTTAAAAAAAAAAGCACTTTAAAATGTGTCCCAGCGCGGGAGACTCCTGGGCGTCTCCGAGATGCCGAGGGACTTCTGTTCCCGTGAGCACGCCCCCGCCCTTCGTAGACGCCTCTCTACGTCCCACAAGTGTGGCGGGACCTGCCAAGGATCGCCCATGGCGCCCCCAAGTCTCAAACGCCCCGGGACGGGAGATTTCAAGACAAAAGGGGGAGACGGCCTGGAACATCGAAAAATTAACATATCAAATTGAAATCATGTTTTCAAAATTCTTTTAACCAAAACCCTAAGTATGTTACCGCATTTAATTTTTAGCTTAATTAACGATTTTTTCAATTTTCTTTAAATTACCAGATTTTAATTTTTTCCTGAAATGCTAATCCAAGACTTAGATTACAAGTGTTAATATACTATTTGCATTTTGTTTTTTAGGTTCAGCTATTTTTCTCTTGTTACTAGGGTTGCCAACTGTTATGCCCCTTCTCTTGCCATGACATGTTTCCAACTTTTCACTTTATGTGAAGATAAATTTGTTTTTTCCATTTAAATTTAATTTGCCATTTTATACTGTAGATGACTGTTCGAGTTTGTGACCAAAATGAGACCGGTTTCCCAGTCCTCATCCATGTTTGTATCATTTTCTCTATTAATGTGTTCACCTTTGAATATTGTTTGTTTAGGGTAGTACACAATCCATGTTCTCCAAGGGGAACATGAAGGTCCAATTGCTATTGCGTCTCTCAACATACCTTTGAAATAAGGAGACCTTGCCAAATGAAATGGGATGGCATGAATATAAAAAAACTAGGCTACTAAATGATTGGCTTGTTTACGTTTTTGCAAATTCATTAACTCTACCACTATATTTTTGTCACCTATAGTAGAAGTAGCCTTCTTCTTCCCTCCATCATAATTCCCTCCAACTAATACATTTTAATAGTCATCAATAGATTTCAATGTTTTGGATAAACATTTCTTGGTAGTACAAACATTTTTTCCCTCAAACCAATTTAACATTTCAACCTGTTATTTCCAATTCTATATCTTTACATACTCTAACTTATGTCCATTCCCACCCAATAAGCAGTGTGTAACCCTACTTGCAGCTTCCACTTGATAATCGGCACACTTGATATGCTTGCTGCCTTTTTAACATATTAGCCCTTAGGTGGTGGTAGAAATTGCAGCAGAGGATTTTCCAGGGTTGAAAGGGCCTTTTGCAAATTTTGAAGAAGAGAGGATGGAAGGGATGCAGATGAGTAGATTTGGAGTTGTAATGGGAACTTGTGTTTGGATTTTTTAGAAGAAGTGAGCCATTATAAGTATTTCAGTACTTCCAAGCTTCTTCATTGCCCAGTCTCATTTTGATTCACACATTGTTATCATTGTTATAGCACTCACAGCATACTGAAATCAAAACATTTAATAACTAATTATAAACTCTCACTAACAAACTAGCAATTTACAACTTTTTAAGTTTATAAATTTGTATTAAAAAAACCGAGTGAAATGACATACCCTGATGCTAAATGGCTGCAGCTGAAGCAGTTGATGTCTTCCTTGTATTGTTATAAAAGGTCTCTTTAAATATATTGTTTAATCCTCGAAATTACAGCTACTTGCTTCCCAGCCAAGGAAGGGCAGCTACAGAGTCTTCAACAGCAGTCACAGCCTCCAGCAGAAGTTTAATAAAAGACAATATTAACACATTGAATGTTTTTTTTTTCTTTTGTGCATCAGGCCTTTGTTGCCGGGACCCATCTCACATCATTTGCATAATAATTTACTTCTCCCTAAGTTGCACTTATAGGGGGTGTTGGTGTAATTAATTATTAATTACACTTTGCATAAGTTTACTTAGGCATATTTAATTCCTAAGTTATAGGTTTTCATCTTTACCTTATCGAGCTATCTTGTTGCTCAATATAAGATTAGGTTTAGGCAGATCTTAAACAGCAGTCACAGCCTCCAACAGAAGTTTAATAAGACAATAACACATTGAATGTTTTTCTTTTGTGTGCATTAGGGTGAGCAAGGGGTGTGGGGCCTATGCCCCTTCTAAACTTACTATTTTTTTTGCGAGGTGTTTTAAAAAAAAAGATTAAACATCTTTCATTTTGTAAGGGGACATCTAGCTGTCCCTAACTGTTTACTACTGTTCTTAAATGGGTATGTGTTTCTGGAGCCATTTTTTCTGAATTTGATTGTTGGGGTGGCGAGGGGTGGTGGTTGTGGAGGCTATGGGACATCCTGTTGTCCTTGAAATTCCTAAGGGGACTGGGACGAGGATGGGTGTTTGAGGGGTGGGGGCATGTTTGTCCTTGTGTAGCACAGGAGAACAATGAAGTTCTTCAAATGCTTCATGTTATTTTTTGTAACTTATGCTATCAACTTTCTCCATGTCTAAACTATAGACATACTTTGCTTGGCTTAATTTCATACACATCATTATGTGATGCACATAATTTTGCTTATTCCAACTTCTATATCTTCATAGATCACCAAAAAAGACCCTACTTGTCAAGTTTCCCATTTTCTTAAGGTGTATTATGATTTTTACATTGTGGGATATGGGTGGTGTAGCCATTTCCAATATCTTTTATGTTTCTCCTTCAAATTACAAGCAAGGAACCAACTTTGTTTTGTTTATCTATTTGAAGACATACATATTACGCTCAAATATCTCATACATGTTTATCATTGTTTGAATAATTTTGGTACATCAAAACCCTATTTAGTGTAAGCAAATTTCTATAGTTTCAAGTAGAGTTTCCTCCTCTCCCTCATATTTGATCAGTAAATGTACCCTTGCTCTAGTCCTTGCTTACCTACATGGGTAAATCATAGTCCTATTAAGCTATTTCAAAAGATCGGTTATATAATTGGGTGATGGTCTCCATGAAATCAACTAGTAACCTGTGTTGCTTCATTTCATTCCTTCTTGAATTTTGCTTCCAAAACCTTATATTGTCTGAAATAATTGGAGGGGAATTCTTTGTACGGTTTTGTGATGTCTATTAATGTGGCTTGGTAGTTAACTTTGGATGCTTGATAGATAACATTGGTTGTCTTGTTAGATCCTTGGGCTGACACTATTTTTTAGGAGGGAGAAGGGAGAAGGGAGGAGAGGGGGGAAAGAGAGAATTGAACTCATGAACACAAAACTACATTAATGAATTAGATGGCATGTGAGTTATGAGAATACTGAGAGGTATGGCACCCACATTATGATGATCATGTTGCAATGATCCCTATTATTTATTTGATCATGATCTTAAACTTTGAATGGGGTTCACACAATCAAAAGCGGCTACTTTTCAACTAAAAATGATGACATTAATTTATTATGGTGCCCTATTGAGAAAAAATTCATCGGATCAAAATTAGGCTACCTCCTTAAGATTATGTTACTTTTGTATTCTTCTAATTGTAGCATCTTATCCATTAGTGAGGAATGCAATTAATTGTAGAATTAGATTAATTGCTGGATTGAGCAGGCTGTGAAATCACAATGATATTGTTGTGACGATACTAAACTTATGTGATCAATGTTATGGGTATGAATTAAGAATGTCAATGATTACTTGTTCAAATATCTGATTTTATGCTATGTAAGCAAGTCCATGTCAGTATGTTTCATGATACATATGCAGATCTCTGAATGCTAACCAAATAAATCTAGGCCCAACCTATAAAGTTGATGTATTTAAGAATGGCTAGTACAAGAGAACATTACTTGTATGATATAAGGTCATTTAATTCAACAATTGGAGGTTGCTTGTTTCTAAGACAAACATCTATCTTTTATAAATGGAGTTTATGTATGTTTCTTATGGTGTCTCATTGACCATAAGCAATGTACATAGACCAAGTATTTTGGGTTTGATTTCATTGCTTTTCTACTAGATTTTTGAACACAAAAGATGATTTATACTATATAGTATGTTTGTAGAACTATTTTAGCTTTAAGGAATTCATTAGTCTGATTTGCTTAGATCTCTCTAGATGTAAGGTTGATGTATTTAAGAATGGCTAGTACAAGAGAACATTACTTGTATGATATAAGGTCATTTAAAGCAACAATTGGAGGTTGCTTGTTTCTAAGACAAATATCCATCTTTTATAAATAGAGTTTATGTATGTTTCTTATGGTGTCTCACTGACCATAAGCAATGTACACAGACGAAGTATTTTGGGTCTGATTTCATTGCTTTTCTACTGGATTTCTGAACACAGAAGATGATTTATACTATTAGTATGTTTGTAGAACTGCTGTAGCTTTAAGGTATTCATTAGTCTGATTTGGATGACTTGCTTACAACATTGTATTATTGTTTTTTGTAATGACACAGAATAAAGATGTCACGGAAGCTATACAGAGAGTTGCAGCTGCATATGATTGTAAAATTGCCGAGGGTGTATTGAGCCATCAGATGAAACAATTTGTTATTGATGGGAACAAAGTTATCCTGAGTGTAAGCAATCCAGATACTCGAGTTGATGATGCTGAGTTTGAGGAAAATGAAGTCTATGCCATTGATATTGTCACAACTACAGGGGATGGCAAGGTGAGGGAATATGATCAAGGTTGATAGGTCTTACTGGAATCAATATTTTTTTAAGCCTCAATCTTAAGTAGTCAATATATTTTATGTATTGTTTTGAAAACTTTGAAAGGGAAGTTTTTTCTTCTGAGAGGACAATCCATGGTATATGCTTGCTTTTCTTAGGCATCCTTGTAATTCCTAGGTAATTCGAAAGCCACACATTTAGTGAATATGACCATGTTTTGCTGTCCTAGTATTTTGAATCAATTTAGTGGTGTGAGAGGTAGAGGTATGTTAATAAATCTCTGAAAGAGGAGTAAGGGCTTCTTGATCAAAATTTGAAGAACATTTTTGTGATATTTAATAATTTGAATTTTTTTACTATGCAAATCACAGTCAATCTTGTGATGGAATAGGGGAAAAAGGACCTTCAATCTTCTTTAGTTGCACACAAGCATTGCTCTTCATAGGAAACATAGAACTTAAATGTAAGCATGTTATCTGATTTTTTTGAATATTCTGTACTTTGAAATACATGTTCAGCTGAAGCTGCTTGATGAAAAGGAAACAACTATATATAAGAGGGCTGTCGATAAAAATTATCATTTGAAGATGAAATCTTCAAGGCTTATTTTCAGTGAAATAAACCAGAAGTTCCCTATCATGCCCTTTACTGCAAGGTATGTTCCTGCAACTTAGTTTTTAGCTGGTGTTT
>VDFB02243293.1:0-18055 GCA_007258455.2 Sequoia sempervirens | reverse complement strand
CTATGCTTTTGTATAAATGATTGCTAGATATTTCAACTACCATTCACTTAAAATAAAAAAAATAAGAAATAGTGATGGAAAGGTTAGCAATAGTTGTTCTAACACCAAATCATTTTTAGTATGTATCATAGGGTGAAAATTGTTTTGAAACCAATAGAAAGCCTAACCTCATGCTGTATACTTCCATCACCATTTTATTCACCAAAGAGAAAAGAGAAATGGCCATTCACGAAAGCAACATAAATACATAAAAGAGGATACGTCTTGCAAGAATTCACAGTCCTAAAAGTCAAAGCAGAGTTAATGATATATGATTTGTAGACACATGAGCATATCATGTAATAATGATAGGGTGAGAGAGACCCTTGATCAGGTTCATTCATCAACTGGCAATGTACCAGTGAGAATCAATTCATCAGATTTGCGCTAGACCCTACTTCGCTGTCCCTCTTAAAGATAATGTCTAACCACAAGACCATTTCTCTGCAAATAGTCTTATCGCGTGGCTGACCCTTTATGCTCTAGCTTAATTTCTGCAGTGAGGCAGGAGACGTCCTCAATATGAAATAGAGGTGGTCATCAGTCTTTAATACCATCCCTTCACAACTTTCCATAGGCATTTACCTAAAGGTGAATATTGCGTCATATATAACAATATAATACTTCGAAAAGAAACATAAGAAGATTATTTGCTGGGCGTTTAAGCATTCATTGGTGCATGAGCAACATGTTCTTCAATTATTTTAAACTTGATATACCAGCAAATGACTTGATTTTTCAATCACAATGTAGTGGAAAAAAGAGCTATCATGTATCCTAAAAGTCTGTGTTACAGGAAAAGCACAAAAAAAGAGAAGAGACCAGAACCTTGCATTACAGTGCAGTTGACACAAAATGCATTTTTAGACACTGCCATAAAGGCAACGTGATTGGAACAAGAAAATATCACTTCATCCTATTAGCACATAAGTTGTATCTAAGATATGATCTTTGCACATTCACACGCATTGATTTTCTAGTAGTGTAATGCTCTCTTTTAAAAAAAAAAATTGAATCTAGTTATTAATAACAGTCAATCCTGTAACTGTCATTAACTCTCCTCATTTGCTGCATCTGTATCCTCCTATTTTCACAATAGAAAGCTCATACATTATAAAACACACAAACAATATTAAAAATTTGTGAACCTATCGCACCACAAATCATTGACAAGAAATAATTTTTTTAAAATTTTATATCACACAAAATTAAATTGACTTGTACATTCACTCTTATACTCTTTTGAAGTTGAAAGATTTGATGAGACATAGTAATATTATGTAGATTGTCAAAGGTATCTCAATCAATACATTAGTGAAAGGAGATAGAAAGAAAATTATGATACAACATAAAACTCTTCTATCATGTTATTTAAAATATGAGTTGCAAAAAAACCCATATTAACATCCCTCCTTCTAGCGCCAAATGTAGGCATCCATTAAAATCTGCAAAAACTAAGCTTCATATAGGGGTTAGTATTTCATAAATATAACAAAATACCTCTATGAAATACCTTGTAAAGACTTCCAAATTCCATACATGACAAAATAAAAACTAAAGCATTAGGAAAACAATAACAAGTCACCTATTCCATAGTGGATTGGTGTCACATGTGCTAGTGACCCTTTCCCAACCCTTGATCAATAGCTAAAATGATGAAATTCAAATTTAGATGATGAGCAAGATGAGTTCTGAAATCAAGAGAGTAACCTTGCAAAAATTTGTGGATCCCATGAATGAGGATTAAGCTTTCTTTTATAGATTTTCTTGGTGAGAGATTGGCCAAGATGGTGAATGTGGGACTAAAGATCCTCCAATGAGAAGAAGACACTTGTCAAGTGGTGAGTGGTCAATGGTTGTGCAAGATTTGGGAAGAGTACCCATGAGAGGGAGAATTTGAATTCAAATTTTGCAATAAATTTTGAGAGGGGGACAAGAAAAACAGCAATAAATGCAATGTTGGACTTGTCATGTTGAGGGAAAATGAGGGTTTTTAAATAAATCAATAAAATTGATTTACTTGTGCAAGTGGAGATATCTAGAGAATGCAAGTGGGATGAGATTAGCATTTAATCATGGTTAGATTAAATTAATGATGATTAGGTTAGCTTAATGGTGTTTAGATGATTTTGACTTTTAGGATTTAAATATTTGATTTATTTAAATCAGAAAATGATGGAATATGATTTAGGATTTAATTAAATAAATGTTTGATTTATTAAAGGGATGATGTTTAATTTATATTGATTAAAAGGTTGATGATAATGTTTATTTAATTTTGAATTAATGAACTTAGGAGATGGAATTTAATGGAATTACCTAATGAATGAATGAGGGTGAACCTGATCAATCAATGAATGGACCTAATGCAAAAGCTAGTTTATTTAATGAATGAACCTAATCAAATGTAGAGTGTTAATTTTGCATGTCTACATTTCTGTTTGAAGAATATCTAATAGAAAACTGTAAAGTTTGAACAACACATAATCAAATATCTATCGTAATGAATAAGACAAGCTACCTTAAAGAGAGGTTATCTCATAGAGTACGTTGATTGCAGGATATGCACATATTTGAAAAAGGCATAAATTTTTTTCAAGCAAATGCTAGTAATAAATGTAAAACCAAATTCTATAAGATTTTACTAGCATCATCCCATGACTAAAGCATGCTAGTAGTATGGAAGAGTGCCTCAACAAATTTCATCACTTATATGAATGCATAGACAAGGCACGTACTTCTCTAATCAAACATGCTTGAACCTTCCTTTCTCATGCACCGAGCAGCTTGCATATTCTTTTGGGCCATATGTGAGCTGCAACTTGAAAATCAAGATCATAAACACTCCAGATTTGAAATGAGAACAGATTGATTATATGTAAAACCACATAATTTTTATGAATACCATGACTCTGAATAGACCCATATTCTTTCATTAAGTGACCTGTCGTATGGCTTTGTTTGTTTTCTTTTTAAAAATTTGAACTAATAAATTTCATATTACTAATCAAGAGATTTCATGCATAAGTGACCTGACATGTGGTAGTGTTAGTGTTTGACAAGACACCTCAACAACCTACTAAATTATTTGTCATGGTGCCTATAGCAAAGGCCAAATCAATGTACAAAATAATTACTGGTCTAATGTATGCCATTGAAAGATGCTGACAACTCTCGACTTTAAATTTTGATCAGAAAATTATGGCATTCTTTAAGTTATTGAAAGGCTGTCATGACGCCTAAGAAGGAACAAGATGCACAGGATGCCTAGATAATATGCACCGGGCTTCAAATATCCGAAAAGATACCGATATGAAGTAAACTTTGAGACATAGCATTTAAGGAATATCACACCGAAAGCAATAAAAGTAATGGCAGAATGAAGGCATTGACCGAATATTTAGATTTGTAAAACATTCAGATTTGAGACTGTGAAAATATTCACATATTTGGATTTGTAAAGAATTTAGATTTGAGACAATGGGTGCCAAATGTGGATGCGAAAATTTGTATATGGTTAGCATTTTAAAACCAAAATAATCCTCAACATCCCTAATCTGCAAACACTAATCTCAAACAAGGGTTAGTACCTACAAATCCTTCAAGAACACTCATATGAAATACCTTGCAAATGCTCCAAAATGCAACAAAGGATAAAAGAAAACCAAAAGCATAATTAAAACACTCAACAAGTTACCTATTCCATAGTGGATTGGTGTCACATGTGCTAGTGACCCTTTCCCAACCCTTGATCAATAGCTAAAATGATGAAATGAAAATGGAGATGATAAGCAAGATGAGTTCTCAAATTAAGAGAGTAACCTTGCATAAAAGTTGTGTATATGATGGAGTTGTGAAGGATTTGCTCAAAGTTGAAGCTTCTATTTAAGGATTTTCAAAATGCTAAGTGTTGAAGAGAGACCAATGTGGGACAAAGATCAAGACAATAAGATAAGCCACTTGTCAAGTGATGATAGGCCAATGGTTGTGCAAGATTTAGAAAGAGTGCCTATGAGAGGGAGAATTTGAATTCAAATTTTGCAATAAATTTAGAGAGGGGGACAAGAAAGAAGAGCAATAAATGCAATGTTGGAGGGATCAACTTGTCATGTTGAGGGAAAATCTTGGATTTAATAAATCAATAAATTGATTTATATGTGCAAGTGGCTAAATCTAGAGAATGCAAGTGGGTGAGATTAGCATTAGATCAGGATTAATTAGCTAGGATTATGATTAGGATGTGAGTTTGACATCTTTGACTTAGATATTTGATTTATTTAAATCAAGAAGGATGGAATATGCATTATGATGGATGTTTGATTTATTTGATTAAAAAGGTTGATGATATGTTTGATTTATTTGATTTAAGCTGATGAATTTAGGAGATTGATAAATAAACTTGATTTATTTTCCAAATTGGATGAATATGACCTAGTTGAATGCATTATGTAAATTTGACATGTCTACAGTTTGTTATGGTGAATTTTTTGCTTAAATATGCATCATAAATTTTTTTTTGGTAAATGGAAATGCATTGGATTAATAGTTCATAAAATTTGGGAAATTTGGACACCTTGTTAGGTGCAAGAAACTTGCAAATTTTTAGTTGAACAATTCTTATAATTTTCCACTAATGTTTTCCTTTCATACAAGCACATGAGTACATAGGATTCTGAACGCACATGTTTCCAACATCCATAAACCATTTCCAAAAACTGCAAGTAGCAACAATCAACCATGAAGGATTGTAGACCAAAATACTGGAGGATGTAAACTAGTTGTTCATACTAGTTCAGAGTACTGGATCAAATTAACAACTCAAAAAAAATAGTGACATCAATGATAACACAAATTTTGAACAATTTGGCATTCCTCTTCTTTCTTCCAACAATCTCCCCCTTTTTCATTGATGGCAACATGTGCAAAAATTTAGAAAGCTTTCTATCTGAAAATTCTCTCCCCCTATCACCAGTAATCACTCCCCTTTTACTTTTTTTCACTTGAATCTCTCCCCCTTTGAAATAAATGGAAAATGGTGACAAAAATAGGATGTAAATGTATGTACATGGTGACAATGTATATACAAAGAAATTCCAACTCCCCTTTTGAAATCAATCAAGTGAAAATAGTGCTTTTTACATGAAAATATTTATTGTACCTTTCTCTTATGGTCAAGATAATCCCCTTCCAAGAAAACATTGTCGAACCCATTCTTGCACTCACACTATCCAATTAAGACAACAATGTAAATTAGGATGTGTAGTCTGAAGATAGACATTGTTATTCACAATCTTCTACATTAGAAAGAATTTTTGAGAGATGATCTAATTGGATCTCAACTATCTTTTTAACCAACCAAAACTTTTAGCCATGTCTGCCCTCTATCTCTAAGTAATCAAAAAATCTATTTTCAATTCAGAAACTCTTATTCTCTTTTTTCCATTTTTGTCTTTGAAGAAGTCAAAACTATTTCCAATGTTATTTATCTTAGATTCAATGGCTTCAATTTTGCTTCTAAATTTACCAACTATTATAGGCCACTGGAGACAATATCTCTAGATGTAAGATATTTCCTTAATGCATTCTCTTGTCTCATTAATGTGTTTGGATATATTTTTTTTAGCTTTGGCACATCTTCTCTCAATCATAGCTTTGAACATATGTCCTTCAGTTCGTTCCAACACCATTATTTCTTCAATAAATTCTACTAGGTCATTCGGTAATGAGTAAGACACATTTGAAACTACAATACCCTTTTTGAGAAAATAATCAATTATCACATTATCAATTTTAACTCTCTTGATCAGAGAGTAGGCACACTACATTTCACCAAGCTTCCTCATATCACCTTCATCTAACATTTTTTGAATATCCTCTTCATTAAATTCAGATTCAGGTAGTGATTCTTCTTTTCTTCTGAGACATATTTTGTTATATTTTTTCTCCTCTTAGATTTTGATTGGGGCACCAGCAACAACAACTTTCAACTTTCTTGAATTAGAGGAGGAACCCTCTCCAAATTGACTAGGCACTAACACACTGGAGCAAAAATTATTTTGTAGGGATGAGAAATAGATTTTACATGCACTACCATTATCTTCCATACATTCCAAAAATCTATAATTTTGTCTTCTGTTAGGGATACCAAATTCACAATTAACATTCTCTCTTCTTGGTAGCGAACTCAAAAAGTAAAATACCAAACATTTGAATAGAGATCCAAACTAGAAAGGATAACCCTCAACCAATGAAATTTTGACATTCTCAATTAGGTTTTCCAAAATTAAGCTACACAAATCAAATTGTTTGTTTTCCTTCACCATCATGTGTGCAAGATATACAACAATAGCTGAAGTATAACCTTCATGATTTCTGAAGTAGATTTTATAAGAGATGTCATACACAACATACCTTACTGTAGGATAAAAAATGGTATTTATTAGTAGAGGTTGAGGTTCTTTGTTTACGCTGGTAAGTTCCTCCACGTCTCTATATTTCACAATTTTCTTTCCAAGGAGATCACTGACACTACACAAACCAGTAATAGCTTTGATTGCCTCCTTTGAGATTGGATAGGTTTTTTCCAAGATAATGTTTCCATCCTTGAATTTAATTAACAAGAACACGATAGATTCTTTATCTAAAAACTAGGGAAATTCTCCTCATAAATCCATACCTAGGGTTTTTATGTTCTATAATTCATTTGTCTTCAACCCTAATTTCATTTCCTTCAATTTTTGATGATCAAATTCTTCCAATTTAACACTCTTCAACCTTAGTGGAATATCACCACTCGATCCTCTGTCCATCATTGTGCTTATCTTCCTTAACCTTTTTCTTTGCTCAATGAACCATTTTATTTTCTCTTCTTATCTTTTTGTAAACTAAGAGATGAAATTGAAAAAAAATCATCTTTTACTCCTAATTATTTGTAATGATTTCTCCAAATTATCTCAGAATCACTCCAAATCACTTCAAGATCATTTCAAATCACTCTTCAAACTCTTCAATAACATAAGTGATCAAAAATGACATATGAAAATTTCTTTATACACCGCCGTGTTTCCCTAATTTGCATTAAATATGGTCAACTTAAAAAAGTTGATAAAACCTTATTTCTCTGCACTAAGAAACCCTAATTCACTCCACAAATGAACATGCCTACACATTTTCTTCCAGTTTATTTTCCACAACCTTTGTCTATCCATTCTCTATAGCCTATCCTCATGTCAACATCTGACACACCAAATATCTCGGGGGTTTGTACAATTTTCTATTAATTCTCACCCTAAGACCATGTTGGGTGTAAATACCATAGGAATTTTCTGCACTAGATGAGGGCACATACACATCCGTCATTTTTTACTCTTCTTTCTCCTTCCATATCTTGTTCATTTCTTGCTTAACCTCATTCTTTTCAATATGTTTCTCTAGTTAATTCTTCTTTATCAGATCAAACCACTTTCCCTTTTTACTTCTGCATACTCTTGAAATATGTCCTGGTTTGTTGCAATTATAGCAAACAACACCTTTTTGATTAGTTTTTCCTCCATTAACCTTTGATCTACAATGATTTAATTTTTGTCCAAACTTATTACATGTATAGCAATACCCATTAAAAGATTTATTCATTCCACTTTCATCAAATCTATTCATCATCACTCGACTAATCATCCTCACCTGAGATTTGCATTCAGTAGCCTTATGTCCAAATTTCTTGCATGAAAAACATTGTCTAAAGAAGGAACTAGGAAACTTATTCATCCTAGTCCTATACTCTATTGCCCTATGACCAAATTTATTATATGTAAAGAAAAAAACATTCAAAGATGGATAAATTTGAGCATTTGGTTGGTTGACATGCATTCTTCTAGAAAATTTTGTTGGATTTCTTTTCTACTTCCCTTTATCTGAAGTCTTTTGATTATCTACTGAGTTTGGGGTTTTCTTATCGTTAGAAATTTCACTAGCTTCATTTCCCAAACCACCTTTGTCTTTAAAAGGTTTATTTCCTACAATCAACTTTTCAAGTTTGGCGGAGCTTATCTTGAAATTATCTTCACAGATTTTTTCTTTTTCTAGATCTACTATTAGTTTCACCATTTCTTGCTCAAGTTTTATGCATACATTATTCTTTCTTTGCACCACTGTATTTAGACATTATTCAATTATTTTCTTTTCCTCTACTAGCACCTTCAATCTAGTAATTTCTTCATTTTCTTTCTTTAATTTCTCACTCGCATCCCTATGCCTTTCCCTGAATTTCTTCAATTTCTCTTTCAATTTCTAAACACATTCATTTTTATCATCAATATTTTCTTTCAAATATCTTTTTTTTGTTTTAAACCTTGTCTAGATCTTCAAGTGCATATTGAAACTCATCTTTGTCATCCATTTTGTTCAATCTTCAATATATTTCTCAAGGTTTTAGGCTTCTCTAGAGGAACCAAGCTCTGATACCAATTGTTGAAAGGTACAAGATAACTGAGAGAGGGGGAAAATCAACTGTCACCAAATTCAAACACAAAAATTCAAACACTTATCACCTTCAAATCCACTTAATTTTTTTATTAAGTATGAGCATGAAATGAAAATAAAAGAGAGAAATAATAACATAGAAAATACCAAATTTACTTGGAAAACCCAATAAGGGAAAAAACAAGGTGAGGATTAGCTCAGAATATAGAGTAGTTCTAAAACTGAATACAAAAAGGATCACTGCCAAAAGGCTCACTACCCAGAATAAGACTCACTATCTAGATACAAAAGCTCCTTGCTTACCAAGAGGACTCACTATCCAAGAAAAAGGATTACAAAATTGAAGTGGCTTCACAACCAAAATGAACTGGTAAAAGTGCACCTAACAACTGATGATTTGATTCTAGTGATGCTCAATAAATTGATTTAACACTCTTCATCATCTTCACACTTCTTCACATTCACAACTTCGCAATACACCACACACTAATCTTCAAACCTGTCCAACATATACATTTGATTCATCTACAAGCATCAATTAGGTCATCCCAATTAGAAACAACTTTTATTTACCATAAATACCAACTATTGGCCTCAAGTATTTACAAATTTCTCCAAAAAATTATCGAATCATGTAGCATGCTTCATCATGTCAACATGGACCAAAGATAGGTCCCACATACATCTACAACACAAATTAACTCATTACAACTTCAATAAAATATTAGGTTGACCAAAGATAGACCTAATAGAAAAATGTGATCAACTGAATGATACCAATTCGTCATACGAGCACATGAGTACACAAGATTCTTAGCATACATGTTTCCAACATACATAAATCATTTCCAAAAACCACAAGCAAAAACAATCAACCACGGAGGATTGCATACCAAAATAACAGAGGAAGTAAATTGGTTCTTCATACTAGTTCAAAATACTAGATCAAACCAACAACTCAAAAAAACATGGTGGCCTCAATGACAACACAAATTCTGCACAATTATATGTTCTTATTCATTATTCCAACATAAAATGCATATGTGGATCAACAATAGCCAACCTATATGTGAGTCTCTTGTAATTATTTAGTAGATTGATGAGACATGGGATTCCAACTAGGTGTTACCCTCTAGGCCATATAATCATGCCCTTGCCCACATTTGGGCTGATTTCATAGATAAGGTAAGGCGTTCCCTTTCTATACTTGGTATAAACATTTAAGTTGAGGTTTTGGTTGAGTCATTAATAATTTTGTGTCATCTATTTTATGGGATCATTGTTCAAAAAAAATTATTTTGTTGCTGTAGTTTTATGACTTGGGAGCTCATATAGTAAAGTTGAAAGATGAGGCTCACGAGTAGGCCAAGTGTGATTTATTGGAGAGACTTCAAATTTTGTAAGGTGCATTGAAAAGATGTTGGTAGGGGGATCCCTTCCTTTCTACAATGGATAGGATTTTGGGTTCTAGCTATTTCCTTCATTCCATATGCTTTCTAGTTTCATGCTTTCGAAGTTATTGGGAATTTCAAGATATTGTTTGAATGTGGATTTACATTGCTTGATGGATGGGTTAAGAGATGTATAGAGAGGGATGGTTCCAAGAAAGTCCTTCCCAATCATGATCAATTTTTGGAATATGCATTACATGTTAGGAGGATATTTTTGGTTGATTGAATTATTTGTTTATTGTAAACATGTAGCAGGCAATATATGCTTGGAATAGTTTGCAAATTATGGGATTTTTGGGAATAATTCGGGTCTAGTTTATCAATTTGTGTATGGTATGTTGATGATTAGAAATAAAAATAATTTATGAGTTAAATCTTGTTCATATTGATTATTGTGCTACAATAGTAAAATAAGAAATATATAAGAATAAAACAATTTAATCCTCAAAGAAAAATACAATATAATCAAATATTTAATAAGTAAATACCCCCAAAATAATTATTAATCAAAAAAAGTAAGAAATAATATTACATAATACCAATGATTGCATGTATACATTTGTGAATAACATGTAATTGGGAAATCTTTAAGTAAAAAATATTATTAATATTTTGTGTCAAGATAATATCCATGGAAAAGAAAATCAAAGTCACTAAAATACCTTTTGGACTAATACATGGGACTAATAGAAGGGATGCATTGGATGAATTCATGGATGACAATAATATCTTTATATCTGATTTGAATGTGGTCTATGAAGGCCTAAGAAGGTAGTCATCCTCCGTGAATCCTCACTCCTAAAATATTTTTTTCTTTTCACATTGATTCTTTCTAGTTCAAAGGTCGTGTTTTGCTTTATTCTCATGTATGCTTGTGCTCTCGAATTTCTGTTATAATTTTCCTTATAAATATTTAAAGTTAATAAAAAAATGAAGACATTACTAACTTTTTTATGCATGTTTTGTATAATAATAGCAACTATATTAGTCAGAATGTGAATAGAATATGAAAAACTTGTGTTCATGAGACAAGTAGTGGTTTACCCACATTATTCACGCATCACTTGTGATCAACCTGGCCTACCTTCGCGTCAACTACGAGGATACATGGGGATAAAAATCAATGTAATAACCACCTTGCACATACTACATGATTTTAAACTTCACCATATTGCCCTTACTGTACCTTTTGGGGACGGTGAATAGATCCTTGTCATTTGGCATTCTTATGATTTTATAGGTATGAAGGCTTGGGAAAAAGGACAGATTATATGGGTTGTAAAGCAATCTAATCCATAACAAGGCCAAGAAAAGTCAATGAATGAGCTAAAAACAAAAGCAATAAACCTTATCCAAAATCACAGCATGGCAATGAATGAATCACCAA
Organism: Sequoia sempervirens; assembly: GCA_007258455.2. Taxonomy (NCBI): domain Eukaryota; kingdom Viridiplantae; phylum Streptophyta; class Pinopsida; order Cupressales; family Cupressaceae; genus Sequoia; species Sequoia sempervirens. Next base: position 6,700 of record VDFB02243293.1, on the reverse strand, counting down.
CTGAACTGAAAATGTATTAAACGATATAAAAATGTAGTCCATTCAATGACCGAAGTGGCCCTGCAATGGGAGACTTCAAAATGTATTAAACTAGCATAATTTAAATTAATAAGCACCAATCCTTAATGGGCATCAAATTTAGCAGCCTACATTATTAATAGACAGAAGGAAAAGATGCTTTGATTTAACATCCTCTTCAAGAAGTTGCATAATGGACTTGAAGCATGTGGTTTTAGATATACCTTCTCTTTACACATACAACAAATGTTTAAGAACAATATGATAAAAGGAAAACAAAGCTTCTAGCATAACTTCCATCTTTTTAATTTTCAATACACTAAAGTGTTTAGTTTGGATTGTTTGGCCATTGCAATATCAAACAAATTTTGATTTTTTTACTTTACCTTTGCACTCTTTTCGATACTATGGCTACAAGAAAGAAAGTCACACTAATAAAATAAGAATGAATAAAGGATACAAAAGAGCAACAACTCTCAGTCCAACATGTTAGCAACAACTCTCACTCCAACAAGCTAGCAAGAGAAGTAAGAATTCATTTACCAACAAACAATAAAATGAACCAAACAACATTCATGTTTAAAATAAAAATCTGAAAGTTCATTAGTTGCAATCTAAATACTAAACAATTTCTCCCACCCACTAGTCACTTCCAAAATCTCCTTTTCCTTCCATTTTCAAACACAATTCTTCTATTATTATAGAATGAATGAATGAGTCATATCTATACATTTTTTTTTTCTATTCCTTTTCCATTCTCCAAAGCACAAAGTTCTACAAAAAATTCTAAGTTATGCCCTTTCGTACGATGGATACACTTCTGTATTTCCAAGTGAGGTCTTACAAATGGAACATAAAATAGCATAAAAGTGTACTGATTTGAAATGGAGAATACATTTAAATGAAAAACATTCACTAGATCTTAGACATTAGCATAAAAGTGTATGTAATTTTAGATTTATTACCTCTACTTGAAAACTTTAGATTGCTACTTCAATAAACTTAGCTAATGATGAACAAAAACCATTTCTTTTTACTTTTAAACATTGAATGTTAGTTAAGAGACTAATTGGTAGATACAAACAATCCATCAGACCATTTGGTATTTTGTTCCTTTTATAGTTTTCACTTTCGAGATCCATCTATTTTCCTTGTAGAGCCATAGTAACCTACCTCTTTCTCTTGGCATATCGTTCATCTTAGGTATTGGCCTTATCTTCCACACAAACTTACCCAAATCTAGCATACTTTCAATGTGGAAATCCTCTTCAACAATTGGATGGAGAGAAAGTTCTCATCTTGTTTAGTGTTGAACTATTAGTTCTCACTTCTCATTATATACTAAAGCCATTATTTTCTGTAACATTCTTATGTAGATTTATGTGCAATCTTCTAAAGTTACACTTGAATCATCTTTAAGATCTACTAGACCATTGCAGGAATCCATCCCACATTGTTGCTAGATTCCCACCTTATTCCCTCTTCTTAGTAAGAGTGCATGCATGGGTGTAACTAACATACAAGGCATGGTTGCATTCAACATGATAAAGGATTATAGTCTCATTTCCAACTTATCTCTTACCCACCAACTCTTCGGAACAACAATCCTAGTGGATGGGACTAAATGCTTCCTAGCTCATGTCATGGCCATGTTGAGATCTTGGTTGGCCTAGATTAGGAAAATTTCCTCTTCTAGAGTTACCCATCTCTCTATTGCACAATTTTTTTTTCAAATAATCCTCTTAAATAGGGAGATGGTGTTTGCATTGTTTGGGAGCCAATTCATGATATTAATCCTACTAAATATTGGGGCAATATAGATTATAAAGACACCCTTCTTCTAGGTTTTCTTTAGCTACTTAGACTTTGTTTGGGCTTGGATCTTTTGTTAATTCATCTATGTATTTAAAATCATCTAGTAAAACTTTGTAGGTGTGAATCTCTACCGCACTCTATTTTTTTATGAATGTTTTATTATTCATTATTTAAGATAGTTAAATATGAAATATTCATACAAACAAGAAAAATGGGAAAATAAATACTACATATTAGAGTTGAAATTTATTATGGTACATAAATATATCAATAAATAATTACAAATATAAATAAAATTTCCAAATATAAGTACTTGGCTTTAGATGTGAATTTGATCGATGTTGTTGGTTGATTAGCCATTATATTCTCTTAGATAACTAGTGTTATATTGCGAAAAAACATTTTCTTTTTCTTTCAATCATTTTCATTCACACAATGTGAACTATATACATAGAATCTATTACTATATATATTTGATCTAGTATGTTTGATATTTCAAATTCATTCTTGTCTTGATGTCTAGATCTACAATTAATAACTATGGTGTTGAGGATCACCTATGCGAGTTTATCTCATTCTTTGGTCAAACCCTTGTTTCTAATTTAATAGGTTTTGATCAATGACTATAGACATGCGAAACAATCGTACAGTATGCTCAATCATGTATAACTATAGATGTCATGCTAATGTTAAATGCTAATGTAGTGTGATTCTCTCTTTTATTAGGTAATTGATTAATGTCCCATATCCGAGATGATAGTTTAATGAATGAAGGTTTGTCTTTGTAAACAAAATCTTAACATCAATTTTGAACATTTTCTTGTTTAATTTAACTCTTAGTGATTAATTAAAATAATTTCATTTTAAACCTATAATTAACTTTAAATTTATGAATTTGAAGGTTGAACCTGTGCCACAAAAATTATCAAGATTTATTTTTACAAATCAAATATAAAATAATAAATTGAAAAAAGCAAATGATAAATCAAATTTACATAATAATGAAGAGAAAAAAAATGTAAATCAAATTTAAACTTTTAAAGTGTGCCAAAATAAATACAAGAACATTACTAAAGTCAAAGCGAGTTTAAACAAATGCAAAGTGGAGGCTATACATTTTTCACTATCACAATAATAAATGCCCGGACTACTTTGCTGATCTCTGTAATCATAATGGAAGTATGACGTTCGTTGAGCATATGTGCCTTGTTTCACAAGGCAGCAGGTAAAACATACAGACCAAATTTGACCCTCTATCATTTCAACAGATTAAAATATGGAGGGACGATTAAATAATGCTCATCTTACATAAGGGCCTACGCCAACTTAATGACAAACGCTAGCCCACAGTCGATATACTCTAAATTTACCGACATTAGTTTTCTTATATATATCTTCCCACACTCCATGCCATTTCATTATAAGATCAACAAAAACATCTTCAGCTTTTTCAGCTTTCGGTTTTGTGTTTGAACTTTAGGTTTCGTGTGTGATTATCTACAGCGATTTAAACTTTGGTCTTTCTCTGAGATTATCTACAGCTATGTGAATTTTGGGTTTTCGGCGTGCTTGAGACGTAGCAAGTGAAGGTACTCAACACATGTATCAGTCCCTTTGGCATGCGCGTCTTGATTGGTCTAGAGGTCTGCAATATGAATACCAAGAAGAGGTGCTCTCCCATAAGAGCGACCTCCTACTGCAAATGAATCCTGTGCACAAGAAAATACCTATCTTGATCCACAATGGCCAACCTATATGCGAGTCTCTCATAATTCTTCAGTACATTGACAAGACTTGGGATTCCAAGCAGTTTTTACCCTCTAAGCCATATGATCGTGCCCTTAACCGCTTCTGGGCCGACTTCATAGATAAGAAGGTAAGGCATTCTTGTGTTCTTGTTGGCATTGGCATTGGATTTTTTTAATGTATTCTAACAAAGTCTTATGTAGCTGCAGTTTTTTGACTCCGTAATCCGTATATTGAGGTCAGAAGAAAAGACTCAGGAGGAGGCCAAGCATGACATGTTCGAGAGCTTTCAAATTTTAGAAGCTACATTGAAAGAGATGTCGGCAGGGGGATCCCTGCCTTTCTTCAGTGGAAACAATTTTGGGTTTCTAGATATTGCCTTTATTCCCTATGCTTCTTGGTTCGCTTTGGAAACTATTGGGAATTTCAAGATACCGTTTGAGAGTGAATATCCATTGCTTGATTCATGGGTTAAAAAATGTATGAAAGAGACAGCATCAAGAAAGCCCTTGCATCTCGCGATCAGGTTCTAGAATTTGCATTGCAAGCGAGGAGGAGATTTTTAACTGTTTATATTGATTGTTCAGTTAAGGATGCAACATGTGGGCATTTGTTAGATGAACCTATGCTTTGTAATAGATGAAGAATAAAATATGTCCAATGCTTTTAGGTGGTAGCAGTCAACTTATTGTTGAACAGTTATACTATAGGTAGTAAGTTGTCACATTTAAACTTAGTTCAGAGTTGAATCATTCAATTTTACCGTTGAATGGTTTATATGTTTGAAGGATAAATCTAGCATTAGGGAATTGTGTGTTATCTTCAAGGCTAAATGATACTTTATAATTGAATTCCATATATTATTAGGAAATACATGGAACTTTATGATTGGATCCTATGTGTTGTTTATAGACTCTAAGTGAAAGTTTATTAACGTGTTTCTTATAAAGTCAATCATCCTCAATAAAAATATATTATTTCCTTTGGCTTGTAAATGTGGTGGCATATTAAGTGGATTTTGATTTTTATGAAAATTTTTAGCGATAGGCTATTCTATGTGGGGGAAGCCCACTGACATTTCCCCCAGTCTAAAGCCGGCGGGAACCCCACGATGCATTTCCATTTCGTTAGTTTAACGAAAATCGAGGTCATCGGGAGTTCAGTCATTCACTTGTTCGTACAGCTGCATTAGAAATCGCTTGAGTGAGTTGAGTGATGGGCAAGCAGCAGGTGATGAATTTATGTACAAACATCCAACTCTCAATATGCGCAGGTTGTTTCAGAATCTGCTTTAGGTGGTGGGGGTGATTTGTTTTTCTCATTTGAGGGAGCTTCTGGGCACTGAACTTCTCAGGATTCCTATATACTCATACATGTGTGTTTTTCCACGCGCATGCTAGAAAGCAAAGCGCACTTGTTATCCCATTCACATGTACGCTGTTGAGCGCAGGCCATACAGTTTTCCTCTTTATTTTTTTGGTGGTGCAAAATGCATTTGACGTGCTTGTAAGTTTGTTGCCATGGGCGTGAGATGATGGCAATGTACAGAGAGAAGCAGCAGCAGACTTTTTGCATTCTGTTACTGTTTGTGGTGATGGGATCGGGAAGCATTTTGACACAAGCTTAGACACCGAGGCATCCCTTTCCTTTTCAGGCAAACGCAACAGAGCAGCAGGCGTTCCTCAAGTGGGTAAGGCAAATGGGCACCCTCATTCCATCAATAACTTCCTCCCTTCATTTTATATCACTGTCAATAAGAGGCCTGGCGTAGGAAACTTCTGAAATAGGTAAAGATAAAGACCAGAGAATTTCTAAATTGTTTTTCCTATGAAGTTTTGCACGAATTATCTAATTTTTGCCATTAGTATTATATTTCCATTTTTTTCTTAATTTGATTCAAAGATATTTTAAGATTTTTTAGGTCTAGGATTTTATAGAGTTTGTTTTGTTATTGGATGTAAATGCACAGACTTATGTTGATCTTTGGGAGTCAAAGACTATTAAAAATATAGGGAATAATTTTAATATAATAATTATTAGTTAAATTAAAAATGTAGGGGGAGTTTTTTTCATTATAAATGTTTAAGATAAATATAGAATAAGTAAGTTAGTCTGTTGTAATGTGTTAAAATTATAGTTGATAGTAATTAATTATAATAAGAAAAGAATTAGAAAAGAGAATAATAGAGAAAGAGGTTTGAGAAAAGATGTGACAAAATTGTATTATGAATTCAAAACCTCAAGGGTAAGAGAAAGGGAGAGATGAAGAGATAGAAAGATAAACATAGACACAGGAAGTGATGTATGGAGAGGTAGAGAGGGAGAGAGGGAGAGAGAGGTGGATTAATAGAGAGATGGAGATATAAGAAACCTTGAGGGTAAGAGAAAGGGAGAGAGAGAGAGAGAAGGATAAAAAGGGAGATAGAGATATAGAGGAGAGATGGAGGGATAGGTGTAGTGAATAAGAGAGAGGTAGAGATAATGAGATATATATACAGAGGGAGAGGGAGAGATAGGGAGATATAAATAAAGGGGGCAAGAGTGAGAGATAAAGGAGGTGACAAAGACAAATAATAGAGAGAGATGGAGAAATAGAGAGGGAAATGGAGATGAAGATGGAGAGAGAGGGAGAGAAAGAGATGGAAAGATAAAATAGATAGAGATAGGAAGTCATATATAGAGGGAGAGGTATAAGGGTAAGGAGATATGAAGAGATAAGGAGATAGAGGTAAAGAGAGTGAGAGATAGGAGAAATCTGGAAAGATAAAGATACAGAGAGAGAGATAGACAAATAGATATATATATATATATATATAGGGAGAGGTATGTAGAGATAGAGAGGGAGAGAGAAAGATAGAGATGGATATGAAGATGAATATGGAGAGAGAGAGGGAGAGAGAGGGGGGGTGGATCGAGATAGGGAGGGAGAGAGGAAGATAGAGATGGACATGGAGATGAAAGTGGAGTGAGAGAGGGCGGGAGAGGGAGACAAAGAGGGGGGAAGAGATGGAGAGGTAAGGAGATATAGATAAAGGGAGGGAGAGATAGAAGGAGAAACATGAATAGATATAGGAGGAGAGACATAGAGAGAAAAATGGAGATATAGATATAGAGGTCTAGG
>VDFB02243291.1:0-11452 GCA_007258455.2 Sequoia sempervirens | reverse complement strand
TGATTGGTAGGAAAAAAGTTTTATAAGGTTTGCTTATTGAAATGCAATTTGTTTTTAAAAAAAGTTTATTTAAAAGTTTAATTTAAAAAATTTACTATTACAAATAATAAAGAAAATTAAAAAAAGATTAAAAAATAAAAAATGGGGCATGTGGGGTAAGGAAGGACGTTTCCCCTTGCAATGACTAGTGGTCATGTAGGTGAGAGATGTCCCTGTCATAGTTGGTGGCAAGTCTGCGCGCCGTAGGCTGACAGTACCTAGGTATCGCAAGTTTGCAAAAATTACATTTCTTTTATTTAAAAATTTTGATTTATAAATAAATACGACATTTTTTTTTCAAATTTTATTTAAAAAAATGGAATTACAAATTTTTATTTTTTTTAATAAAAATTCCTACCTATGTAGGTAGGGTCGTACAACCCACCTGCTAATTTTTTTGCCTCTAAGAGAAATGTTTTCCAAATTCAATGATTTGGTAGTCAATCTTAGGGTTTTTGATCCTTTTGGATTCAATGGGGATGTCCTTTTTCGCTGAAATGATATGAAAATTTGGCTACCTCCTAGATTTGGCAACCACCTTCAATCTTCAAACCCTTGTAGATTTTCCTCGAATGTCCAACTGGGATGAAACAAAAGAAAAATCTGACTTTCTCAGACACTCTGAACATAATAATGAGCTAAGATCTAACACAACAAGCTCCCAAAATGCTCCTACAATATAAAGCCAAAGAGAAACCCCCAAAATCTAGTATTTCTATCACACCTTTCTGATTCTCTAGATTATCCAAAGATACAAGAGAAGAGCATACTCAATGCTTCAAGAAAATACAAGATTGCACTCAAGATCTCAAAAAAGACTAACCAAAGGCACTCAACTTGCTTTGCTACCATGTAAGATTTGGCTATGCAGATAGCCACCCAAGCTATAAAGGCCTATGAAAAGCACAAATATTTAGAAGATCTATATGACAAGAATAAATTGTATTCTTATCAATGAATGCAAAAACAATCAATGTACAATGTAGTAGAGACCCCTTGGTTATATAGCCAAGGTGAGATGCAAGATGTCATAAGATTATGACAAGTGCCTTAATCTCATGACATGAGATGGCTTGACACAACTACCTAGTTTGCATGTGTTAGTTGTCAAAAGATAAGATAGCAATTAACGACAACTAACACCTTCTAGAAAAAATATTAGAACCTAAGTAAACTTAACATGTGAATATGTCCCCTAAGTCCCTAGTAAATGAAATAACTAGGTACAAGAAATTTATTCACACCAACACAATTCAAGGTTTAATTACCAATCTAGTGTTTGAACAAGGGAAACCCTTATCCACAAAAAACAAACAATTTTTCTCCTCTTTGTGAATGTGTAGGTTTTCAAAGTTGTAAAGTTGTAGAAAAAGTTGTCATATTTATTGTCAATCCACAAAATCTCACCTATAGACATTTTTTATGATTGTCCGTTATTGAAACCTGGACAATTTTTCTCCTCTTTTTACACTACAATCTTGCTTGTTGAACAACTACTCTAATGAAACTAGAACCTTCGTAATGGTATTTTCTTCAAATTATAGCACTTCATGGCTTCCATACATATTTTCAATTGTATTACTTTTCTTGGAAGCTTGAGGACTTCCAAAAATAAAAATTTAAAAATTAGCATATCCTCAAGGAAAGAAATGATATATTTGTCATGATTGAAGACCTACCAATTTTTATCATTCTAGCACACTTGGTCTATAAATAAGATCAACAAAATATACATCCATTTCAACAATGGGATATGTAATTAGAAGAGAAGCAAACACTACCAAAAAATCCACTTTGGAATTTTCTTTTCTCGAGGATAACATGTATCAAGAGAAGGCATCAAATCCTTTAGTTTCATCCCACTTTATTTTGGTAATTTATTAGTCTTTTATTCTTTTTTTTGAAATTGATTCCTAACTTGGTTGACCACTAATTCTACATGAGTAGTTACATTGAGCTACTTGATTTCCTTTTCTTGGACAAACTACAAACAAAAAACCAAGGCTTCATACTCAGTCATGTTATTAGTAGCCTCAAAGGCTAATTTATAGGCTTTAGAAAAAAATTCTCCTATAGGGGATATAAGCACTCTCCTTGCTCTCAAACTGAAATAACATGGGGTTTCATAAAATCACATCATTCAGATTTTAGCAGATATATTAGGGGTGAGAAACTTAGGTATTTCGTCTCCTTTGAAAGTGAGCATATAGGTACCAACACTAGTTCTAACATATAGAATCTTTGATCTTTGACAATTCAATTTCAAAATAATGTATTTTTCCTTGGGATTAAGATTAAGATGAACTTACTTGTCACCAAGAGGTATCAAGGTGTGAGACCAATTGAATTGGATTGCAACACCTAGGTCTATGCAAAAGCTTTTTTCATAACAACATAGCATAACTTGTTAGAATATCAGCCACCAAAATGTTGAGCTTCAATTTATTTTGTGGATAAACTACCAATGCAACTTGTGCATCTTTGATTTGACCTACAAGAAGTACTTATTTTGACTCCATAGAGTAAATGAAAAGACTTATTTAATGAAAGTATTAAGGCATGAGCCAAGAATTCTAGCCAATCACATCACCATGGCCTGTCATCCAACGGGGGCTTGAAATCATAGGTAAAATCCATCCCACCTCATTCAGTGGTCATAAGTTAATTACCACAGTGATCGACTATTTGACAATATGGATAGAGGCTATCCCTATGGCATACATTACTAGCAAACACATATCTAAATCCATCCTTAAATTAAATCAATTGTTGGTGTGGTGTCCCATAATCTATCATTACGAATAATAGTTCTGCATTTAAGTACCAAAATTTTCATAAATTATATGAAAAATTTCACATCCAATGCAAATTCACCACTCCATATTATACCCAAGGCAATGACCACGATGAGGCATCTAAGAAGAGCATTATAAATTTTTTGAAGAAGGCTATCAGTGACGCTAGTCATGACTGCCACCTCCAACCTAATCTCACCTTATGGGCTTACCACACTAGCATTCACAATCGCACAAGAGCCACACCGTAATTCTTAGGTTTTGGTTCTCATGCCATCCTTCCTATTGAGATCGAGTTGCCTTCCCTAAGCATATTGATGCGAGGTCTTACTAATGATGAGGAATATCATGTATCCAAATTGAGTGATTTCGAATTGTTAGATGAGCGAAGACATAATGCATTGGTTCACCTACATGCTTATCAAAATAATCTTCATCATAGTTATAATAAGAAGGTTTGGGTCAAACACTTTGACATCCATAACTTGGACTTAATGGAAAATCCTAAGAATCAAGCAGAAAGGGTGAAGCTTTCTAAATTTGAGCCTAATTTCTTGATTCTATACATCATAACTGTGGCATATGGGTCATGTACATTTTATCTTTCGACTCTTCAAGGTGAACCGGTTTTAAAGCCTATCAATAGCCTACACTTGCACAAATTCTACACCTAGCTTTAGAGATTCTTTGAAAAGAAATAAAAAATACAAAAAAAATTAAAAATTAAAAATTAAAAAAAATTGTCACATTGATGAAAACCTAACGAACAGGAATCTTGTCTAACCACAAAAAAGTTAAAAAATCAACAAAATAGTTAAGAGAAATAATTCTTCCAATAGTTAAAACTACTTTGGTTGCACTTTGGATTAGTACCATGGAGAAAACGCTGCATTACGGCTCCATGTGTAGTTAGTCTTTACCCCATCATCTACTATCATTCTATCTGGTTTTCCATCCTTGCTCATTAAAAATTCACTTGCATGCTTTCTCTCACAATCCATAGTAACGCTTGGTAGTCCTTCCCATCACTTGGAACGATTGACATTTCGCATCTTTCACCTTCCATACTTATCCACTGTAAGGCTTATCCAATTTCATCCCTAATAGCTTGGTCTTATACCTTATTAGGGGAAACTACTTAACTCATGTCTTCAATGGATCGTAGACTTGGTACTAGAGATCACTATGTCGAAAGTCTAAAAAACTCATAAAATTTTAAAAATCCAACAAAAATAGAAACCTTCAAAAATAAAAAAATTCAAAGCATGTCAAATTTTTTAAAAAAAAATCCTCAAAAAGCCAAAAAACATTGAAATATTCCCAAATAATCCAAAAAAAAAAACCAAATAGCCTTCAAAATCCTAAAAACAGTGTCAATTCATGCCATGTCAAAGATGATCGAATTATGCTACCTCTGTGACTTCATGTAGGAAAGCCCATTATCGATGAGTCGTCGAGGCACTAGGTCAGTCCTTAGGGTTTGTCAAATAAAGTCAATCATTATTCATAATAAAGTATCTTCCACCCAAGTCAAGGTCAAACTACCATGTCTCTAGGCATGTTACATAGGAAAGGCCATCACTGATGAGCCCTTGAGACACTAGATCAATCCTTTAGGGGTTTTCAAGCCAGTCACTATCCATAATAATCAATTAGACACCTTGATTTTACATAAAAAATCATCCCAGTCTCAGAAAAACCATGAAACAATTAGATAATCTATCTAACTCATCTTTAAACCAAACCGGTCAATTTCTAAATTAATCAAACATGAACTCAACAATTATCAAGAAATCAATGGTCTTATACAAGAAGTGGCATTATTGAAACTAGACTCAACATCTTATATAACTTGCCTCATTTCTTGAAACCAAACCTCCCTTATCATTTGTCTTATATAGCATGTGTCCTTCTTGAAATTAGACATTATCATTTATAAACCTTATCATTTTCATTTTTTAAAACTAGTTGTTATCAATCAATCAATCAATCAATCAATCAATCAATCAGTCAGTCAATCAACCAACCAATCAATCCTATAAATCTTATCAGCGCACAATCATTGGCGAAACAAATCTAAATGATTGTTGAATCTGTTGGTTTAGTTTGTCTTATCCTTTCTTGTATTTATATTTTGGTCGTGTTACTAGCCACCTCGAGGATGTTCCAAGAAGGAATTAGAGGAGCAATGATGTCTCATGACTTTGCTCCTAGTATGATTGATGGTATTCCTTATCTGTTAAGTGTCTTTTCTTCGCAAAGGGATAACATTGCACACCTTGGTCTATGTCATACCATGGTACTTATTTTCATTTGCCATATTTTTAATGCCCAATGATGATAAACATGCAATCTTAGCTTCGCTCAACTAAAATATATCAATCCCTCTTCAATCATCTAACTACATTTTCCTCCTACTAACATTTCTTTTTGTCAATCCTTGCATTCATGCCTATCCAATAATTTTTTGATTTTTTTGAGATTTTCAAAATTTCGAAAAGAAAATTCGAGGGGACATGGGTCTATCCCATCTCTATTGGGGCATGTCTTGGACTATATTTCTTTGACACAACATGATAAAGTGCATTGCATCATAGAGAGGAAAATGCAGACACTGAAAAATATCCTAAGCCTACAAGCATTATTTTCCACTTCTTCCTCTGCATAATTAATTTTAATTATTTAATTATTTTCTAAAGTCATATTCTTCTATTAATTAAATAATTTTAATTATTTAATTAATTCATTTCTCCTTTTATTCTTCCTTTGATTAATTAAATAAATTCTTATTTAATTATTCGTTTTTACTTTTCTATTATTATAATTAAATTGTTATTATTAATTATTTAATTATTCATTAGTTTCTTCTTCCATAATTAAATACATTTTATTTAATTAATTATTTTCCACCTTTCCCTTGCTATTAAATATTTATTTTTATTATTTAATATTTTGTCATTTTCCCCCACTTTTAATTAAATTGTTATTTTAATTAAAATCAACCCTTACCCTTTCTTCTATAATTAAATAATTATTTAATTTACTCTGCAACCTCTTTATATGTGCCATTCTTATTCTTTCCCTTTATTTGTGCCATTCATATCCCTTCACACCTCAATTAATTTCCACCCTTGATAAGGTTTTATTACCTTTTAATCTCCACCACCAATCCCTAACTAAACCCTATTTTTTTCCCTAACCCTATTTCATTGCTTCTCAAGCAATCATATCCATTGATCTTCATCTTTTGATATAGAGTAAAATGGAGAAGAGCAATGAAGGTGATTTAACCATGGCATAGAGATTGTTGGTAATATTATTTTATCATTTTATGTTTCTATGTTCATTTGTGCTTCATTGTTGGATTAGGGTACTAGGGTTTGAGTTTTACGTATTTGATGGTTGATGCTATTGATTCATGCCTTTTCCCTCGATTCCACCCTATTCTATAGAATGACATTCTTGTTGAGATTTTCTTTAATTACAACAGTACTATAAATTAGAATAGATTATTAAACTCATAAGGGAAAATATAAAAGTACACTTTTAGCTCAAAAATATTTCAAATACTTATAACCTTATTCTACATAATGAATTCCTTGTGAGATTTTTCTCTCATTACAATTATACTATAAATTGGAATAGCTTATTAGTACTATTTTATTTTACCTCAAAAAAATATTTTAAATACCCATACCCCTATTCTACCCTATTCTACAAAAATGAAATATTTGTTGAGATTTTCTATCATAGAATGAAATCTTTATTGATTGTACCATAAATTGCAATAGCTTATTAAATTCATAATGGAAAATATAAAAGTACTCTTCTATTTTAGCTCAAAAAATAAATTTAAATACCCATATTTGTAAAATATATGCAGCGAGAGAGTCTTGTAATTTTCTAATAATTGGAAGTTCTACATAATGAAATCCCAATTGAGATTAAGGTCCTAGGGTTTGATTTTTATGTATTTGATGGTTGATACTATTGATTCATACATTTTCCCTTGATTCTGCCCTATTCTACATAGTGAAATCCTTATTGAGAAAATATAAAAGTACTCTTTTATTTTAGCTCAAAAGAATCTTTCAAATATCCATAACCCTATTCTATAGAATGAGGAGAAGAATCTACTCAGAGAAAGATGTTGAAGGGATCGGGGATAAATTTGAGAAGGAAGTTGAAGTTATGTAAGAGAAATATGGGAAGGAATTTGGAAAGATGGTAGATAATCCTAATAGCATACCTTGACAGAGACACGTAGTACCATTGGATCTTGAGTGTACTACAGTAGTTTCATGGATGTTCTTGATAAATCAATCCCAACAACAAAATGATTGTGATGACTCCCTAGATGATTCAGAGTTAGATGAGGCCGACCACAGCGAATTCTACATGAAAGGGAGAGAGGTGATGCAATGTAGGGGACTTGATGGAGAGTGCAACTCTAAGGGTTTTCATGAACAATGTAGCTAAACGACATGCCGCCGCTAGAGGGCTATTGCTACGAAGTTGAATTGTAGGAACAATCATTAACATTTTAGTTCAATGTTTATATTGAAATGCTTCAGATTCGTAGAGCCGAATTCAATCGTATAATCTTCATTTTAATTAGTAAAGCTACGCTGCAATTTGACTTAATATACTCAGTTGAAGTTAATTTTTAGTCTCTCTGCATAATTATGCCAATCTCTAGCATTTATTATTGCTGTGTTATTTCTCCAACTTTTCTCTTTGGATGGTTCTTGTTTGATAAATTTGTTTCATGGTTTGGTGGTTCAACCAGCTCTTGATATTGTTTCTATAGGTTTGCAGTCATTTACAATGGTTCTACTAATCAATAATTCTAGAAACTTTGTAGTTAGTGTTTCATGTAAGGACTTCAAAAATAAAATAAAATATGGTCAAGATGGAATCCCCTTCTTGTGCAGAAGGAAATTTTAGAAGACGTTTTCAATGCTGGAAAGTCTCGATAGGGAAGAAACCAATATCTTCTACTGGTTCGAAAAGGGAAAAGGACAAACTAGGGGAAAACATCTGTCAGATTCTGAAAGTAGTTCCGCGCCCACCAGTGGAGAAGGTTCGTCATCCCCATTGCTTCCATCTGCTTCATTTTCTGAACGGAGGAATGGAACCAATTGTGCTCCCTGCCCCAACTTGGTCGCCACGGTAGAATCACTACAGAATGACAACACTATCATTCAATTCCTTGTGTAGGATATTTATGGACTAATCTAAAGAAAATGGGAAAGACCTACTCCAACTTATGATGTATTGATCATTCTTTGTGTATTGGTTGAGTAGTTAGAGTAGGTCTTTCCTATTTTCTTGAGATTAGTCTATAAATATCTTACACAATGAAATGAACGATAGTGCTGTCATTCAGTAGTAATTCTACCGTGGTGACTGAGTTGAGGCTTGGAGCACAATTCGTTCCATTCGCATGTTCAAGAAATGAAGCAGATGGAAGCATTGGAGATGATGAACCTTCTCCGCTGGTGGGTGCGGCACTACTTGAAGAATTTGACAGCTGTTTCCTCCCTATTCGTCCTTTTTTTCTCTTGGAACTAGTAGAAGATATGGGTTTCTTCCCTATCGAGACTTTCCAGTGTTGAAAATATCTTCTAAAATCTCCTTGTGCACAGGAATGGGATTCCATCTTGACCACATTTTATTCTATTTTTTAAGTCCTTACGTGAAACACTAACTACAAACTTTCTAGAATTTTTGATTAGTAGTACCATTGTAAATGACCGCAAACCTATAGAAACAATATCAAGAGCTGGTTGAACCACCAAACCATGAAAAAAATTTGACAGACAAGAACCATCCAAAGAGAAAAGTCAGAAATAGCACAACAACAATAAATGCAATAGATTGGCATAGTCATGTAGAGAGACTCAAAATGAGCTTCAACTGAGTATATTAACTCAAATTGCAGCACAACTTTAGTAATTAAAATCAAGATTATACGATTGAATTCAGCTCTATGAATCTGAAGCATTTCAACATGAACATTGGAGTAAAATGTTAATGATTGTTCCTACAATTCAACTTCGTAGCAATAGCCCTCTAGCGCAGCTTGTCTTTTAGCTACATTGTTCATGAAAACTCTCAGAGTTGCACTCTCCATCAAGTCCACTACATTGCATCACCTCTCTCCCTTTCATGTAGAATTTGCTGTGGTTGGATTCATCTAACTCCGAATCATCTAAGGAATCATCAGAATCATTCTGTTGTTGGGATTGATTTGCCAAGAGCGTCCAAGAAACTACTGTAGTACCCTCAGGGTCCAATGGTACTGTGTGTCTCTGTCGAGTTATGCTATTAGGGTTATCTGCCATCTTTCCAAGTTCCTTCCCAGATTTATCTTCCATCCCTTCAACTTCCTTCTCAGATTTATCTTCCATCCCTTCAACTTCTTTCTCTAAGTAGTTTCTTCTCCTATCTGGAATGCCAGATCTGAGCCTGATAGCACTAGAGAATGATAGAACTATCTGGAGCACCAGATCAAAGCCTGCTGCTTCTCCTCTACTTTCCCGGCCAGCTCGCTCACTTGTTTAATATCTGGAGGGATATTCGTGCTTCTTCCACGTATCCAGAAAACAACTGGCCCTCGTAAAAATCTGTTCCAATGTGGCCAGTTGTTTTCTGGATCCGTAGATATGAAAAAGCAGAAGATTGATTCTGCCCAAGCACTTGGAGGTCCTTGCTTGTAACGAATATTTTAAATAATACATTGATTAGGGACTTCCCTTTGTATTATTATTGTAAACATTTGTGCATATTAATAAATTTAATCATAAATGCAACTTTGATGCAGTTTACCCAACATTATCTATTGGAAGTATTGTTACTGGCTGTGTTGATGGAAAATTTGAGCATGGTTACCTAGTCAATGCGACAGTTGGGACAGAGAGAATGAGGGGTGTTTTGTACCATGTTCCTCCCAGCACTTTACCACAACATGCAATTGTATCTCCCTTTATGAATAGCATGGGTAATGAGCTCAAAGCCTCTGTCACGGAACATCAGATTGAACGTAGGCGGAAAAAGAAACCAATGATTAGGAAGGATCCTAATGCACCAAGGCGGAACAGAACTGGCTATGAGAATGAAAAACTTGTATGTAGATGACAAAATTAGTATTTTACTTATAACAATATATACAAAATGTTTATATTCTGTTTATATTAATTTGTTTTTTATGGCAGCCTTATCAAGAGCGTGGTATATAAGAAAAAGAGCGCTATAGAAAAGATATCTGTGAATACTTGCGACTTCAGGGTCAAAGTGTTGTGGTTGAAACCAGCAGTTCTCCCAGTAGTATTACAATAGGTATACCATAAGATTTGCTCCGTTTTAGTGCAACCATTATTTTTCAGAAGTATAATCTTTAAACAAGCGTACTTTTCATAGGAAAAAATAATTGTACACCTATATTAGACTCCACTGGCTTTCTTGTTTAGCTTATCATTGTGTGCTTACCACACGATTTAAGGTTTGGGTTGAACTAGTTGTTTCAATTAATATAAATTATGTATCTTATTGCAATAAAGAACTAGAGGCCATTTGCAGAAACTTCCATTTGTTTAGCTCTTTTTCCCTGCATTGTCACTCTTTTTTTAGTATTCAACTGTACTCGAGTGTTCATATTTTCTAGGAAACTATGCAAAGCATTTAATGACAATATAACAAAAATTTATAGTTGATTAAGGGATCGTGTTAAAAATATATACTGGGGCACACTGATAGAGATAATGTATGTTCTCATGGTTTGACAATGGTATAAACTTCTTAAAACTCTGTGTAATGCTATCTGTTTCAAGTTGTCTTGAATTGACAAAATCTTTGGGGATTATTAAATCACTACAAGTTATAATAATCTAAATTCAAAAATTTAGCACTTTTTTCACCAAATGAGCTAATGCAAGACTCTTATACAGTTAAATCCTTAGCCCGTCCAGCTAATATTTGCACAATGTTTCAATGTATTGACCATTAATTAATTTTGAATTCCAAATCTTACCTGTACCTAGAGGAAAATATGATCTGTTGATGTTAGAATCAACAAATCAGCAGCTATATATTGTTTATATATTTTTCACGTGTTAAATTTTCTTTTAGCAGATGTTCAAGTCTGTATAATGATTGGCTAGAATCTTAGATGATAGAGTACTGCTCTGAACTCAAACCACACATTTGAAGCACATTTTACATTTGAGGGAAGCTTTTTAAATATGATGTCGAATTTCAAAGCTATTCGAGTGTGGCAGTACACGGAATATGAAAGCTTTGAATTATCCTTTACAGGTGACGGTCTGAAAAAATTGAATGCTGACTACTTTTCAAATTATAAATCAACAAAGTGTATCCTAATGTCAAAGCTGCCAAGTCTAGTAATATTCAATCCTTTTCTATATGTGGTAGTTTTTCCGGTGTTATAAAATCTTTAAAATTGTATCCACAAAAAAGAAACAATTATAAGAAGATAATGTAACCCATTGGTGCTTGATGAGCCCGTCATTGAATTGCCTCTACAAGTTTAGAGGGTTATTTCTTGCCTAATCTTCAATTTTAAGAGTAATTGTAAATTGGATTTAAAAAAAAACAAA
>VDFB02243289.1:0-22445 GCA_007258455.2 Sequoia sempervirens | reverse complement strand
GAGCTCCAAATATGAATATCAAGATATTTTGATGATGCATGGATAAATCTAATAGGGAATTTGTAGGTTTGACTGACATTTTCCTTAACTCATGTATAAATTGACTTATGACACTTCGTGTTTGCAGGAGTCAAGAAGCCTTCCGTAGGTCTATCGAAGAGGCCCATTGAGGGAGTTGTCCTACCTTTTTCCAGACGGTGATGATTTCTAAGGAGCTTTCTGCCCAAATCAGGGGCCACCAATCCATTGATGCCAATCGTCGACGGACTCGTTTGATCAAAGGAAGAACACTGCAAGCACATCAAGCAAAAGACAACTTTTAGACAGTTTCTGCTACAGTGAAAAGGAAATCAGCTAAATGACAAAATTGCTATAGTGATTGTCACTAGATGACAAAACAGGGAAAATACAAGGAATGTATTTTAAATTGCTAGATAATGAGGGGTAGGTGAAACCCTAATGTAATTGAATCTGAGCCACTCATTATAATTGAATCCTAGCCATTCATTTGGGCTTTGGAAAACTATAAATAGGGGCTTGCCCCTCATTTGTAATGGTTGGAGAATTGATGTAGAGACATTTTGCAGCAATAGAAAGTAGCATTGCATGATTTATGGGTGTTCCTTTTGAGTTTGTTCTTTATGTATGCATGGTTTTTCCTTCCATAGTAGTTTCAGTTGTAGATTCTTGAATGGAGGTGATAATGGAAATTGCTGTTTTGGTATTTGATGAGCTTTCAGCCCATACTTTTAGCACTTGTTGATGACAAGCTGTTGTGCAAAGTTAGCCTGGGCTTCTTTATTCTAATGCTGCAACTTAGTTCAATTGCATGTTCATGATGTGCTTATGCAATCTGAAAATCAGCAGACCTTAGGAGATTGCACTGGTTCTGTGTAGCTGTAGGTTTCTCTTGGTCAAGCAAAACCCAGTTTAGGAAGACTATCTACTTTAGCAGCCACCATTGTTACTATTCATTCGTAGCTTAAGATTAGAATAGCTTTCTTAACCTTTCTCCTTTTGCTATTTTTTTTTTATCCTTGGTTAGAGTAGGATCCAAAGCATCACCATGAAACTAAATCTGATGAACTTGATGAGTTTCAGCTTGCTGTTTTGAGTGGACAGCCACTGTTCATTCACTTCCAACACTTTGAAACTGCATTTGTAAACACAACTTCCATGCTTTGTTACTCATCTGTAAGTCCGCCTTGTGATTCCAGCAAATCACATCAAACTACTGAGGTATCTAAGCACTGTCATGACTTGACATCCGAGAGACCTTGGGATAGTGTTCTGCAATTTGATTGTGGAAGATTGTCTTTCAAAAGAGGTAGTGCACCTATGCACTGCCTGTGTTGAAAAGTGCATAAAAAACACATCAACACAACCCAAAGGGTTTGACGTCATGTGGAATTAAAGGATGTATGGATCAAACTTATGAGAGTAATTACAATTCATCCCAGACTCTTTTGATGTGTCACACGGTTTAGTTTATTTTGTGAGGATTGTGTGGTTGATTCTTGAGTTGACTAGGTATCAGGATGCACTATACATCATTTAGACCGACCTAATTTATGTTTTTGTTTGATGTGATATATATACAAGGTTAACTCCTTGTGTGAAGAGTATGATGTGATGCATGAGATACGAGACAATTAAGTGTGCAAGATCTAAAGTAGAGTAGAGTGCAAAGAGGCTGATAAGTGGAGAAGCATGAAGTGTGCTAAGTTAGTTTACAAGGATTAATTGGAATAGTCTCTATCATATTGTAGATGCATTGTATCAATTCAATCTCTGACAATGAGCCAACCTCATTTATATCCTAGTAGTGTGACATTCCTTCTATTCTCTAGAAAGTGAGGGGTACCTGGTAGTGAGCCATTTTGTAATATCTTATAATGAGTTATAATATATATTCTGAGATAATCCTCACTATGGGTTTTCCATTTTTAGGTTATCCACGTAAAATATAGTGTTCTTGTGTGCTTTGATGTGATTCATGCTTTCTATGTTCATTTATATTAATGTAAGTTTAATGTGATGCATTTAATGGATGTTTAAAGTTGATGAAGTTAATGAATTTCAGTGAATACTAATTCACCCCCCTCTTAGTATTTTGGGTGTTCAACAATTAGTATCAGAGCTTGGTTCCTTCAATTGGCTTGATTGTTGAGATAGATATTAGAGGTTGAACACATGACTACAAGGAAGCATTTTATTCCTCTGAAAGAGATAATCCCTAAAGTTTTTACTGAAGAAGATTGCGAAGTTGACATGGAAGGAGAACTTAAGTAAGTTCTTGATGATTTGGATAAAGTGGAAGATGGGAATAAAGATATGAAAAAGGATCTTAGTGATGTAGATGAATGTATTAAGAAGTTGAGAGAGAAACTCAAGAAAGATACAAAAAATTCAAAGAAACAAATGAGCGACTCAAACAATCAAATGAGACTATCACCAATCTGAAAGTGTGAGTTGAAGAAGGAAAAAGAGTTGAATACCGCCTAAATGCCAAACTGAAAGATAATTCCAAAGAATTTTCAAAGCTTGAACAATAGATTGAAACGTTGAGATCAGATTTGGAGAAAGAAGAGATTCAAGAAGACAAATTGAACAAGTGCTCCACTCTAATTGAAAAGATGATTGTTGGATAGAAGGATTTTAGGGAAAAAGAAGGGTTAGGGTTTGAGAAAGGAGAAAGTTTGAAGATATATCAGACCCAAAAAAATGTTGAGAAGAAGAATGACAAGAGGAGAAATGTCAAATAGGTTTAGAACTAGAAGAAAGATTTCAAAAGGCCTCCTATCAAACAACCTAATGAATAAAGGTGTTTATCTTTCAATGGTTACTGTTGTTCCTACAATAATTTTGGAGATTAAGTTGCAGAGTGTAGAAGCATAATGAATCATAATGTTCAATCATTTCCTAGTGAGTGTTATACGTGCAATAGATTTGGTCATGAGCTATTGAATGCACAAATTAGACGATGAATGGTTACAATAATGGCATGATGTTTCAATATTTCAATGGCTGCTATTATGCATGTAGTGGATTTTGGCATAAGGCTAATGAATGGAGATCTAGACTGGCTAGAAGTGAGCTTGTTCGAAAATGTGTCACTTGTCACAAATGCAAAAAATTAAGGCACACGGTAAACTTTTACAAAAGAAAGAATGTGAAACCCTTTGTTTCACAAAAGAAGGCTAATCTGATAAAGAAAATGGATACAGTTGAGATGAAGAATGAAATGAACAAGATTTGGAAAAAGAAAGAAGAGAGAAAAGTGAAGAATGAGTCTATACTAGTTCCTAGTGCTGATGTTTCCTCTGGAAAGTAATTGAAGAGATTTCGCTCAAGGCGAGTTTTAACAAAAAAAAATTGTAAGCCCCTGCCAAAGATATGGTGTTGATGCCTTCAACACGATGATATAAGGTGCAGTTTGATGTGCTTGATCTATTGGTGAAAAACTGATGAAAAAGATCTCTTGATGCAGAAATTTGTGAACAGGGGTGTGTGCAGGATGATGATGGGCCAAAAAGTGGCGATATGATGGGTATTTATAGGGTACGTGGCTGATGACTTTTTTTTGACCCAAAACTGATGAAACGAAAAGGGTTTTTAAAGGATATTCTCAACTTTCCACCAATATAAATTATGCTTTACTTTGAATTTAAAAAATAATTATTATGCATTTTCTATTTGAATTACGAGTAAAATCCTGATTGATAGGTTCATTGAAAAACATCTATAGATTTCATACAGTATCACATTTTTGAATCTGAAACACATGTCACATTCTATGCTTTGCATACTATAGGATTAAAAAAATAAAAATTGAATTTCATGAAGTTTTGACCAAGTTAAGGTGGTCAGAAAAACAATTCTTTTATATTTTTTAAAAGCTGTAATAAATAATTCATAATTAATTATTTACATGGAAAAAAATTAAAAAAAAATATGCATCACATCGGGACATGCGTCCTCTAGTTATATCTAAATTTTTTTTAAAAAATATTATCATTTTATTGTGGTTAGGGTGGTCATAAAGACACCTAGTTTTTTTTTTGCCTAAAATTTAAGTACTACTGCATTGAAATTTCAAATTTTCATTAAATAGATTTATTTTCTTAAAATAAACCTAGTAGTTTAGAAACTAAATTCAATTTTCTATAGATTGTATTCTTAAATATTTTTGAAATAATATAGATAACTTATTCAAATTTTTATGTCAAGTTACCTAGCTCTAATTTTTCTAAACTTTTCGCCAATTAAGGGCACGTGTTTTCCATGATGATCTTCAACATACCAAGAGATTAAGGTTCCTTTGATGATACAGTTAGGGTTGCCAGCTCTTTGACCTAACTTTGAATCAATCCACTAAATTCCTCACGGTTTAGCCAGTATAGGTACCCGAAAGTGAAGATTTAGTTATAAAAAATCAGTTTAGTGTCCAGTTTGGCCAAAAATTATAAATGAGTGTTGTGAGATCACCCCATACTAAATGAAATTTTCACATCATTGGCATCACTATCATCAAATACCACTGCATTGCACATCAATTGCATCTAAAACCCTATTTCCCCTGTTAATTGAATAATACGCCATTATTTAATTAACTCACGTTTTCATCATTTTTGACGAATTAAACAAATTCCATTTATTTAATAAAGTCCTAAAACCCTATTTATGCTATTAATTGAATAAAAAAATATTATTTAATTAATTCACTTTTTCATCAATTTCGACCAATTAAGCAACAACAGTCGAAAATAGAATAATCAACTGTTAAATTTACTCCTATGAAGACTATTAAGCAACAACAGTTAAGAAACAGCTGCATCACTTGGCCTCACCAAAGTATTAGGGGAGAGGGGCCAATAGTCTTGTGGGTTAACTTTGTCAGCATGTAGCGATTGACTGAATATCATAGAACCTTTGTTTTTTCCTTTTAAATGTGGACTAGCCTCTTATCTATCTATAACTAAGGTTTGGAGAGGTGACTCATCATGCAACTTGCCACATCAGCACATCTATTAAGAAGTTTCTAAATTTTGACTTTTTAAATACTCAACCAAAACTTAATCATGGAACCCCCAGTAGTTGAACAAAATAGTATCATTTCTTTCTTGTAGAATATCATATTTTTATTTAAAATAAAACTAATATGCAATCTAAATGGACCAAATACCTATTGGTAACCATAAATCTTTGATATCTCTAGCTTTTATATTCAATGCATATGGAAAAATAATTGAACACAAAAAAACTATTTGTTGTTATAAAAACAACACATAATTATTTAAAATGCAACTTATATCAAACAAAAATGGACCAATAGTTGAATACTATTTTTGGTTTTTAAATCCTTCACCTTTAATGAGAAAATACATGATATTTAAATTGTGCTCACCTTTTATATTTGTGATTTGACAAACTCTGAATATGAAATACTCCAATGCTTTGCATTGCTACTCCAATAGTTGTACACATAAGAACAATATTTTTCACTATGATAACAGTACTTATTTAAAAGAGTGCCTTATTTTATTAAATGATCATTTTATTTTACAGTAATAAATTTTTGATACATTATCCTGTCAAATTAAAATATATATCCGACCAGACTTCAATTATTTAGAGCACTATGTATTTCTTCTAAATTTATTTTTGGTTATCAGTTGTTTTAGATTCGATTATGTTCAATATTTTCATATCGCTGTTTCAAATCATATTTAATAGTTTGATAAAATATCTTTGAATGTGATTTAAAATATTGATAAAAAAATCTCTAACACAATCAAATGCAAAAACAAGGGATTCAAACATCATTATGGAAATCTATCACATTTTTTTTTTTTCTCTGTGACCTATAGTCATTGCATTCAATACAATCAATGGGAGAAATGATGTTGAATGTGTCAACACACTGTATGAGGGTGCTATTCCATTCTCCTCCAATCTGCTAATACAACAAGAAGAAAGTAAATGCAGTACTTGGTGCACTGATTTATCTTTCCAAGCTGTTAAGAAGTCATGTAGAGTAAGCAAACCTAACGAAAAGGCCACACATAATGTGCAGGGCTCTCATCTTGGTTCACCAAGATCCTCTCCTAGATGCATGGATTTCCTTACAAAAATAAAAGGGGAGGTGAATGTGAACAAGAGGAAGACTATCTTACCAGTGTGCCTCTGCTGAAACATGCAAGGTGCATTAGAGAGACGTTGATGCAGAGTTGCAGTAAAGAAGAATTTCATAAATTTAATAAATACCTGATAGGGCGACTGAATATCCAATCCGAACATATTTTTTCAAACGACGGTGTTTTTTTCAATGCAATCTAAAACGGTTTAATAATACCATTCTCTAGCAGCCTTCTTTATAAGACTCCATTCTCTAGAAGCCTTCTTTATAATACTTTGACCCTTTGATCAACTCATGAAACTACCGAGAAGGTTCTCTTCCTTACCAATTACATTCAACGAATAATGGTGTTGTTTTGAATGCAATCTCAGATAGTTGAATAGTACCATCCTCTAGAAGCCCTCTTTATAATACTTCAACCCTTTGATCAAAGCACAAAAATGTTGTTTTAGTATGTCAAATGAAATGAGCCAAGTTGAGGCCATGTAAATTGGTAGGTGATATTTGTTACGGAGTATGCAAGTTAAGAGATTTAGAATTAGGTGACATCATCAAGTAGGCTACTTTAGGGGAGAGACAAGAGGTGGTCGATTTTGGTAACTAAAAACCTTAAAATAATCTAGTAGGGGTTTATTATCAAAGTTGTCATCTTTGTGAGACATGCAGAATGAGACATCACCTGGGGTGGATGGAAATTGAGGAAGGGTAATGAAAGAAGGAAGATGAAGAAATATACATCCATGGATAGGGTTAGATAGCTTTTGTTTCTATAAGAGATACATTTGTATGAGGAAGGGATAGTCAAAGAAGGAAGTATAATAATTTCTATCAAATAAGAGAAACAATAATTCATCCTTATATACTATAGGAAATTAGAGTAGAAAAATTTACAGTTTACTTTTTAATGAAAATAAAAGACAAAGGTCCAATAACTTGTAGTAAACGGACCTAATTTTTATAAGGTCTATATGTTGCAAATATGTTTATGTTTACTAAAAGATGTTTTTTGAATGATTAAAAGTAAAAAAATCAAACTAAAATTAACTAAATTTTGGACATTAGAATGAAAGTATGTTATTTAGAGAGAAAATTTCATTTGAGGGTGAAGAGAGGAATACATAATAAAGGTCAGGATTCACATCAAATTCACCACGAATACAAATAGACAATAGATAGCCTACATAATTTAAATGTAGGAATGTCTATTCAATTATCTTAGGATTCAATTAACAACCTATCATAAATGGGTTTACTTAAATTAATACAAATACACAAAAATTCTCTACCAACTAAATAAAACGTTATTTCTCTTTCTAGTTAGATTGTTTAACATGTCTTACTTATACTAAATTATTAATCTATATGGGAATCGGTTGGGAAATGATAAAAAAATAAGAAATTGGTTGATTTAATAGCAATTTAACTTATGACTAATAGTATTGTTAAATACATTTTTAAAAGGTAATAAGAATGAAAGATGGAAACTGCATAGCTAGTTGATGGAAAATAATAGGAAGGCCCTATTGAAAAACTTAGGTTGCTAATAGGAGGAAAAAAGTCCAATTTTGACATAAGCATGTTAGCACAATTGTAAATTGCAACCATGCCTTTATTACATGCAATTTTTGGGTGATCCCACAATACTAGTTTACAATTTTTGGCCAAACTGGACATTGAACTGATTTTTTTAAACTAAATCTCCACTTTCGGGCACCTATAATGGCTAAAACGTGAGGAATTTGGAGATGATGCAAACTAGTGATTTGTGAAATTTTTCCTTGTTTATGCTTCCACATTTTCCATATATGTGTACTAGAGCATTTCCAAATGATAATATTCGATAAAATTCCCTTCAATTAAGCTTCAATGGATGTCCATACATATGAAAAAAACCATTTCTCTTGTATCCTTTGATTGATTGTGTACCATGTTCTAAAGCTCCCATTTTTGCATAGGTAGGTAGGATGCTAGTAAAGGTTACATATTTTGGATTTACACCTACCAATTGCATTTTCTTGAAAGTTTATGAGCCCCTTTCAACAATTCCTTTTATCTATATCTTGCAATCATGACATTCCATGAGACCACATTTCTTTGAGGAACCCTATCAAATCGTTTGTGTGCCTATCTATATGCATCCCAAAGAATTTCCAAATGTAATATATAAATAATCCCCATTTCTTTATGCTTTGATGGATTTCCATACCCTATTCCAAAGTTCCCATTTCCGCATGATACATGAGTGCACTGGCAAATAAAAATTTATTGGGTTGGAAACCTATCTTTTGGATGTGGCCAAACAATGTGACTTGGTGGGAACAATTTGAATGTGAATGATGAACGAGAATAAAGAACAATAAGCATGATAGGTTAAGTGGGCCCCACATCAGCTGGCTAAGAGGTCAGCACTTAGGGCGTGTTGGTAAAGGTCGACCATAAAAAAAAATTTGTTGGAGGATAGTACATGAAATAGTACCCTTTAACTTACAACCACAACTCAGGCCACATGCGATCAACTTCCAAGCAAATTTGTTGAAATTCAATTTAAAATGAAATACAAGATTCATTTATGGGCAGTTTAAGTTAATTATGTAAATGGAGCAATGAAACACAAATAATTTAAGATTGAATGAGAAAAATAGAGTGGAGTGTATTAGATTAGGCAATATTAGAATAAAAGTGCAATTGCGCTATAAATAATAAAATAAGATTGATATTGTTTAGTTTATGACCAAAGAATAAATGTTAATTGATAAAAATATGATTTGTGTTTCTTAGGACCTTGAAATGTTCCAAATAGTCATGTATATAGACCAAAATTAATATATAATTCTTCGTTAAATGTTAGATTGATTTCATAGTTCTAGATCTAGCTCGCAACCACAATCTCACTTTACACCCAAAAAATTAATCTTTGATGACCTTTGGATTCTACTTAGTAGATCCTTAGATAACTGGGCTACTAAACAATAATATCATCTTTCACAGTCTAAGGGTTTTTCTATTAGGGTAGCATTTAAAAATACCTCAAAATAGATAATAAAATTC
The DNA here is from genome assembly GCA_007258455.2 of Sequoia sempervirens. Classification (NCBI taxonomy): domain Eukaryota; kingdom Viridiplantae; phylum Streptophyta; class Pinopsida; order Cupressales; family Cupressaceae; genus Sequoia; species Sequoia sempervirens. Next base: position 13,258 of record VDFB02243289.1, on the reverse strand, counting down.
AAGCATACACAGTAGGATGATTACTAGGCGATTCACGTGCACTAGGATGGGTGTGATTAGATGTGTGCAATTTCTTTCTTGATTCTAGAATTTTAGTGCAATTTCAAATTATTGTTCTTCTAATAACTAGTGATTCCTTATGTTAATTGAATGAGCGCAAGTTGATGTTATTTTATACATGAAAATTACATCAATTTCAAAGATTGCACACATAGTTTGCTTAAGACCAAAGTGTAAAGTGGCCTATATATGTAAGAAATGTTTGATTTTAATTTTGCATTTTAGTAAATGAAGATCACAATTATGAGGATGACTTTGTAACCATGTAAAAACTTGGGTTAGAGAACTGGGTATTAATGATTTGAATTAGAAAATTAAGCTAATTGGACTATGATTACGTACACATATGCATAGAAAAATTAACTATTTAAAATTTAGCTCGCAAAGACACAATGCAATAGTTGAAACGGGTTGCAATTACCTAGAAAAATTTACTAGTGGAAATTTAAAGCTTCCTAATGCAATGACTATTTCATTTAAGAAAAAGAAGGCATCCTAGAGGGTAGATTAGTCCAAGAGTAAGAATATTCATGTCTATTGAACTATCTAAAATTTTAATGAGAATTCTATGATGAAACATTAAGCGCTTCTTATAATGACGAAACATAAAGTTTTTAAATCAAGATATTTAATATGATACAGTTCAAAAATAATGATAAAACATACTTAATGCTAACATTACAAAGATAACACACTATGTTGAAAACTAGCATAAAAATTGTAAGCATGGCGAACCAAATGAGATATTAGAAATTTATATATACCTAAGTGTGGGGTTTCAAGAAATAAATAGTAACCTAGGAAATAATATCGAATGTTGAAGATCAATTGCTGACGTGACATGAAGATTAAAGAACATTAAATGTACAACTATAAATAAAGTAATAACCGAGGGATAAAAAGACATAATAGAAAAAATGGTATGTAAAACTAACTTCATAGAAATAAAGTCCTTTACAAGAGTTTAGAAGCTCCCTATAGCGAAAACAACGTAACACAAAATCAAGTCCAAAATCCATTGTGTAGATTATGCAACCCTAAGAAGAAAGGCGATGGAGATTATGCAATCCTAGCATAACACATGCTTTGCGGCATGGCATTCCGTCGAAGAGTTGAGGTTCCTTGTCTATTGCATATCCTACAATCATGGAATTCTGTAAACAATTCGTTGGCGTATTCTATCGAACAGTTCGTGTGCCTTGTCTATGCTTCCACATTTTGCGTACATGTCTACCAGGGCAGTTGCAGCTAAGATCTGACAAAATTGATTTCGTTTATCCTGTGGCGGACGTCCATACCCCGTTCCAAAGCTCCCATTTTGGCGCAGGCAGGGAGGGTGACCACAAATATTGCAGAGACTGGATTTACACCTGCCGATTAGATTCGACTGAAAGTTTCTAAGTCCTTTTCAACAAATACATTTTGTGCATATCCTGCAATCGTAGCGTTCAATGACACCACGTTTCTTTGAGTATTCTGTCAAACAGTTCCCGTCCCTTGTGTATGCTTTCATATTTTGCATAGATGTCCACCCGAACATTTTCAGCAGTAATGATGGACGCCCATACCCTGTTCCAAAGCTCCCATTTTGACACGGGCGGGAGAAAGAAAATTTAAGAAATAAACTTTGGGCGGGATTAAGACTTAACGGGAAGGGCGATTAGAAACGGCCAACGGGAGTTGAATAGTACCATCCTCTAGAAGCCTTCTTTATAAGACTTCGACCCTTTGATCAGAGCACGCAACTACCATATAGCAGTAGGTGAGACGATAAGAAGTCTTTCGTATTGTTGGGCCATTCTAAAATGTCTGTATCGCTTGTTGACTTGACTGAAATTATGTTTACTTTCACATGTGATGAATTCAGGAGGAGCTCTATAAATACCATCCATCTTCCTCTCACAAAACCACAGCTGAACGCCAGAAGAGGAAGTAGAAGAAAGGAAAAGAAGAGTTAATCAGAGAAGATGGTGATGGGAAGCGTGAGTCATGAAATCGAGTCTCCAGTGGAGGCGAAGAGACTGTGGAATGCCTTGGTGAAGGATGGCCATAATCTCATGCCCAAGCAAGTACCTGAGCTTTTTTCAAGCATCACATTCGTGCAAGGCGACGGAGGTGTAGGCAGCATCAAGCAAATAAACTTCACTCCTGGTATGTATCATCTCTGCATCTAAATATCTTCTTACAATTACAACTGTCTTTCTTTGTACTGATGGGCTTTGGTGATGCAGCCAACAAGGATTTCAGCTATGTGAAGGAGCAAGTAGAGGAGGTGGACGAGGAGAAGTTTGTGTACCGCTACAGCCATGTGGAAGGAGGACTACTGGGTAAGAAAGTGGCCTCTGCCAAATACGAAATAAAATGCACCCCCAAAGCAGAGGGAGGGTGCGTTTGCAGCTCTATAGTCCATTTTGACACCCTTCCCGGCGTTCCTGCTGAGGACGAAGGGAAAGTGAAGGAGGTTAAAGAAATGGGCGCTGCTCTGTTCAAGAAGATTGAGGCATATCTCCTCGCTAATCCCACTTTGTATTGTTAAAAATGGACATGGGGATTGATGGAAATGGTTGAGGGATGATAGATGGCTTCAAAAGTGAGTATTTATAGATTAGGTAACATAATGAACCATCAAAATAAATCTATTATATTTTTTAAAACAAAAGATAGCATGTGCAAAAATATACAAAATAATTACCATAACATAATTATTTTGACAATAGAGATTCTTATGATCCTCCAAAAAAAATTGTCATGGATGAGATGAAAGATAACACATTGTATAATTTTTCTTAACCTTATCATGTGTTGACCTCTCTGAAAAATATTTCTCAAAATCTTCTGTCAAGATGAAATTATATTGTTTCTATGTAAGAAGCTAATTATAAAAACTATTTCAAAAAAGTTTCTCTCAAGAGGAAATTCTATTGCTTCTATGTAAAAACTTAAGGATGAGAGTAATTTATTTTTAATATTTGACGCAAATATGGTTGGAAACATAGTACAACCCATTTATGTTAATTAGATGATTTTATGGTGAACAATTAAGCTTTATTCAAAGATGATGAAATTGCTTCTTCATTGTGCCCAATAATCAGGGGAATTCTTCATGTTAAAGGTGGATCAACTGCCTAGAAATGATAAGGGGAAAGGTTTTCCACCCAAATTTGGTATTTATCAATCATGAAAATATTGGAAAAGTGAGAGTTTGGTAGCTTAAAGGTGGTTGTTTCTCTAAGATTAAGACATAAATTCTCATCAAATAGTTTGATTAAAGAAATAAAAATATGGAAAGGTGAAAGGGATACAACATATAGAGAAAAGGGATAACATAAAAAATAGCATATATCACAAGGTCAAACAGATCTTCAAAGGGAAAAGATAACATAGAAATCTAGGACAATGCCAGGTATAGAAAGAAAGATATTTGCAAAAATAAATCAAACCACACATGAGACAAGATGACGAAAATGAGTACCAAATACAACAAAGTAATCTATAAAGTATGTAATCCATAATCTTATAGATGATAAAAATAAGAGTGTTAGATGACATGAGGATGATAAAATAGAAAGTGAATGTGTTTCCTTAATATGAAATTAATAAATAATACTATACAATCGAATCAAATTTAGGACATGTGAATCGCCATTTTTCTTGAATCTTTTGTGAGAACTCAATTTTTTATTATTAATCTCACATTATAATTTGAATAATATTAGTTTCAAACTCAAAGCATCATATATGGGGTGGGATTCATTGTTATCCATACACACCAGTGCAAGGTATTTAGCAAGATCTAATTGGTGAAATTGTAATGACCTTGCAGCTAAATCCTACGACATATTAGCTAGTGAATCTACTACTTTGTTTCCCTCTCTATAATAATGTGTGAGTTCGTAAGAGTCAAAACATTGTATCACTTTCAGTCCTTATTTTATAATTGCGTTAAGCATTTCCAACTAACTGTATTTTCTTTCTTGCATGAATTAACTATAAGCATGGAGTCCCCCTCAATCCAAATAAGTTTGATGCCTAATGACTTTCTCAATTTTAGGCCTACAAGTAGTGCTTGTGCTTCAGCCTTATTATTTGTGTCATCTAGAAGTTTTATTGCTAGAGCACTAATAATGTTACATGTATGGTGCTGGAAGATTGGTTTTCATTGAGAAGATTGGTGGATGTATGGGAGATGATGCTACTATGGTGTTCTCATTAATGTCAACATTGTAGTGATGTCTAGATTGATGCATAGTTGATGTCTGATAAGTATGATTGAATTTTCAGTGATGTCAACTCGCTGCATAGTTGAAGAAGTGTTGGTCTCGAGAAGATCAAATTTGTTGGACAAACTTTATGTCTGAAATATAGTTTTAAATGTTCTAAAAAGAACCTATTTTGTGGTCCGCGTTGCTCCACCATGAAGAATCTTGTCATGCAGTTCTAAGGTAATATATGTGTACATTGGAGGAATCTAAATCCAAATTTTCAAGCCTTGAAGTCCTCTGTAGTTGAAGTTAGTGTTGAGTATTGCTCGAGATATGATAGAGTTATAGTTACAAATTGGAATGCTCCACATTCCATTGTAGATGATTGTTATGATATGTGATTCCGAGGATGTGTTAATAGGTGTGAGAAGTGTATGCTCCAAGTGGAAAGTGGGTAAGTGCGCCAAGATGGTTCCCAAAAAGGGGGCTTAAGTGGCCACTTTTTTTTTGAAATCAGGAAATGTTGACCTTGGACGTGAAATTGAGGATAGTTACACTCAAAATTTTGAGATGGAACAAAAACAAGGATCGAAGTGCTCCAAGTCTACTTTCTAAACTACTAAATTATTTTTAAAATGGTTGAGATTAAGGGATTCAAAAGAGGGATGTATAGAAATTGGTGTTGTTTTTGTCAGCAAAACATAACTGTTACCTATTTTTCACTCTGAGCTCAAACAGGTAGAGCTTGATGAAATTCATCATTTATAGGTACAAAAATTTTCATGTTTTGCTGATTAAGTGATCATTGATCATCATTGAGATCATCTTACATATGAATCATAGTTTTATTGTGCAAACATTTAAAACAGAAAATTGAGAAAATTTGCATAGTGATGCTTTTATTCATTTTGTAAAAAATGCTGAATTCCACACAAGCCGTGGAAGTAACTTTTGGATTTTTACATTCAAGTAAGGAATGCTTAAACAATGGTATGCTATACAACTGAAAATAACGGAAGCATAGGGTAAAAGATGATTCGTCATTGCCTGGAATGACGAATCGTTGACGGTTGAGGTTCAGTTGTGACATCAGTTTTAGCTCCGTTTCCAGCTTCAGCTCCGGTTTCCAGCTCCAAAAGCATCTGCAGGAAAGATTAAAATAACGTTAGAGATGGTCTCTAAGCGATGACGGATCAAATCCTATCATATTCCTACGCTACTAACAGGAATATAAGATACAGTCGATCAGGCATCCATCAAATGATTGCAAAACATCAAGAAGGAAAAACATAATTCAATGGAAGCTTTCAGCTTCTTTTATTTTTGCTAACATGTTTGTTTCAATGTGCAGGAACAGGTTTATCATGTTCGAGTTTATTTTATCAGATATGTGGAGTAAAACGGGCTCCCACAAGGGTTGAGCCCGGCATATCAAAAGGACACCTCTCATTTACATCTTTATTTGGAGAGTTATCAAATATTCAATTACAGTCATCAAGGAAATTTGCTGTGATAAGAGGAATTCATAAAGAGCAGCTTTTGATTCATTATAACAAAATAGAATTAAAGCATTGGCTGCATTTATTATCTAAGTTTCAGCTCTACTTTATATTTGCATTGCATTCAAATAGAGTATTGAGCCCTTTAACACTGAAGGGAAAACAAAGCATTCATTTTTGAAACTATTTTTTTTATCATTTTAAATGCATAATAGTGCCCATTGTCATCAGGAGGACGGCAATGTACTGTATGTATAATGCCATTTCATTGTAGTTGATAAGATGCTGAAAACAGTCACCATGCCTTCACAAGCAATCATTACATCATGGTGATGAGATTTATCATTTTTATTCAAGGGTAGCCATGTATTGTCAACTATGATAAATATAACAAGGAGACCAAATAATGGACAGCCTGTAGCATTGGAGACAGCCTTGGAGTAGGAAAAAGCCTTTGATGGTAATCAGCAAATAGAGAAACATTAAAAGTTGCCAGGGACTCCAATATTATAGCCATTATTAAAGCATCAAGAGAAGCAAACGAAAGAAGTTATGGCTGTCATTATTATTTGTGATTCCTTATTTGTTTCAATTGGCAGAATTAAAATAACAAAAAGGAACCATGCTTTATGCCTATCAAGAGAGCATCAAACATCGAGCTGCTATAGGAAGCTTATGCCACAAATAGAGATGACAATCCAATAGCATCAAGGGCAGCATATTAAGTCACGAAACGAAAAAGGAGTAGCAGATTTAAATGCATAATCAACCATCAAGCATTTACTACAGCTGAATGTGATAGCAAGACAAAGGACAACTATTATGTTTTGAAAAAAGCATTGAGATTCAATACACTGTGCAATTTCAGCTTTATCATCAAGGAGGTATCATGTTCATGATGGAGCAGCAATTTAGCATTGGGAATGTATACCAAAAGCATTTTTTTTGAAAATCCATGACAAAAGCAACAGGTAAACATTGCAAGAACAACTCAAGTGAATTATTGTATTAATGGTAAGGAGAGCTTGATACACAACAGCAGTCTCAATATGTCAGGAAGGAATTAAGTAGCAGCATTAAAGGAGGCAATCATAAATAATATATACAAAGTATGAGCCACTTTTGGTGAGCCAGTACAAGCTGTTGACAATAATTTCATGGAGGAGCAGCCTTGATTTTTACGAGATTTAGAATTAAAAGACAGTCCCTAAATTTACAACAGTCATAAGAGACTAGGAAAGCATCATTGACTGTAAACAGGGCAGCAGGGTTATGGAAAATGTAAAATCAGCTCATATCACAGTGGTACACAATGAGAAGTCAAGCCTTCAAGAAATGAATCACATGATGGCGTCATTTTTATTCTTTTTACATATCAACTCTCACAGGAGTCATTCACGAAGAAGCTTTTCTTATGTTAAGGATTTATGAATATGCAATGGAGGATTATTATTTAGATCACTGCCAATATGAAGATTTAGAACGGTTGAGTGCCAAGTAACCTACAGAAAATTGCTATGCATTAGAAAGTGCCCAAGAATAACTCAATGATCCGAGTTTGTCCAGTGATGCAATATGCACAGTGACAACATTTTGCTTCAGGAAAGGAAAAAGGATTTCAGCAGTCATGGAAGCTAAAGAGGTTAAGAGGAATTTCTTTTCAATCACTAGATAAGTGCAAAGTTCGAGTTTCAACAAACCGCATGAGAACTTCATCTACAATCATTTATTTTCAGGAAAATGAACAATAGCTACGCCCAGACAAAAGAATGAAAGAAAGAGTATTGGCAGAATAAAGCAAGCAAAGAACATCAGAATATAGCTCTGAAATTCACAGAGTCCAGATTTTTGTGCAAAAAAGACTTACCACGTTTTTGTTTTAGAGTCTTCATGGAAAATCAACAGAGGGAGCATGAAATCGTGGACTTTCAAGTCTCAGATCTCCAATATCAGCAACCATGGCGGCGCTCTATGTTTTCCAGAAGATACAAGTGCGCAATGAAGAATGGAGTGGAAATGATTAGGGTTTGAGTTTTACTCGCCCTAAATCTGAATAGTGATGAGATTCTATTTTTTGACTTTGTTTCACAATAAAATCATTTGCATGATTTCGCCCTTGGTATTGACTTTAAGTCAATAAACTTATTGGTTAAAAAATCCCGTGAGTTTGTCTTTTACATTATCATCCATATTAGACCAATGGTGAGTTCGCTTGTTTTGCATGAAATTGGAACAATATAAATGTATTTAAATATTAATGGTAATAACCACAAATGATTACCTTAATATTTACTTATATTGTTCAAAAGGAAGAACTATCATATCTCAAATATTAAAATAATCATTTATGGTTATTTTAATATTTAAATCAAAATATCCTTTTTTTTTTTAAAAATCATGCAAAAAATAAACAATAGAGATTGAACTAAAGATAGTATTTGTGACTTTGAGTCAAACCGAGATCAGTTTGAAGATCAATCATGCATGATACGAGAATGGACTTTGAGTTATCAGGGGCGAATTGATTAAAGCGAGGCAGTTTCACATGCTTTGAGCCACTTTTTCAGGGGGTTGCAGTTCAGTTGGAGTAGTGCATGTATCAGTTATGACTTGGCAGTGAGTTTGAGCTTGATTGGGTTTATTTTTGCATGGTTTTGGACCTCCTTTTCAGAGATATTTTCTTCTACTCGGATTTGGCTTTGGAGTTATCACTCTTTCTTAGTGTTTAGACTTTCAGTTCTATTCATGCACTTTGGAGTGCCTTTTTTGTATATATTGAAAAAGTTTATCTTTTTCAATCTAGTTCTTGTTTTCTGCCTTTGCCTTCAGCAAAGAAGATCATCTTGTAACTTAGTTTTCAGATTAATATAGCAGTGTTTTTATTACAGGTTCAAAGTGTGTTATTGCAGAGAATTCCTTCAATTTTCAGTATTTTTTTTGGAATTTTCCTTCAAGTTTCAAGCATCTTTGTCATGTGGGATTGATCGAAGTAATTATTGTGTTGCAGTTTTTGAAACCTTTAAATATTTCTGTCTCCTTAGTGAATTCTGTATGCATCCAGGTTTAAATTCACTGGTTAAACATTGTGTTGATCAATAATCAAACAGTCTAGTTGTGGAAATTGTACTTCCCTTCTGTGATTGTTTCTTTAATAACCTTTGTTTAAAATATTAAGGTGTTTAAACTTCCAGATCTGGTTGTGCGAATAAAAAATAGTGAGTAACTGTTTTGTGAGTTAAGTCTGCAAGTTGGATTCTTCAGTGCATCACCATATATTAACAATTTTATAGTTTAGAATTTAGACTTAGTCTTTCTACCTCTTTCCCAGTCAAGTCAATTAGTTTTTATCAGAGAACCAGCCCCCTTTGGAGATTGATTCTCAATTTTAGGCAACCCACAGGCCTGAGAATCATTCCATGTTTCAACAGATTGCTAGATTTAACTAATCGAGCGTTCGGGTGCAATCTGAATTGACAACAATAACATAGCAACTCTTGTACAACCTGAGCACGGTGAAATTTTCTGTAGTATTTTTAAAATCGCTTCGGTCAAAAGTTAGGTAATAGCATCCAGTTCGTGCAAAAATTTTCTGGTAATTTTTTAATGAATATTTGATTTTTCACTAATTTTCTAAGTGGGCACTTCCTGAAAAGCAGCATTTTGGCCGTGCTCCCACTACAAATTTTTGAAAATAATTGATTTTTTCTTCTTTTTGTTTTTTTAATTTGTAGAATGGAGTCTAGTTTCTAAAAATGTAATTTATTTGAAATTTTGATGAACAGTTAATTTATAACCAAAAAAACACTAAACACTACTTTTTGGCAAAAAAAAAAGCATACAAACAAAAAAAATTATGGATGAAAGGCTTAACATTGTCGAAAAGTGAAAAAAATTACATCGTTGGATAGCTAAGAGAGAGCCTAATATTACCCATGTTTTCGATTTTTTCAATATTGAACTAGATGCAATCTTGATGGTGAGCACGGACTCGATTATGTGAAAAATTGTAGAATTTGCAAAAACACGTCTCTGGCCTTGTTGGTAATTCCCTCCAAGCCTTTGGGTTGGTATTCCAAGGAAAATATTTCAATTTTTTCTTTTTTTTTTAACGCGAAATAATGCGCTTGCGTTATAACGCGGGCGTGTTTTTTTTAAAAAAATCATAAGTGGCCAGAAAATTGGTACCCAACTTCATACACCCGCCCAAGTATTGGTTCATTCCATTGTTTCTTCACAAACGGTAACAACCCAAAGGGTTTGACGTCATGTGGAATTAAAGGATGTATGGATCAAACTTATGAGAGTAATTACAATTCATCCCAAACTCTTTTGACGTGTCACACGGTTTAGTTTATTTTGTGAGGATTGTGTGGTTGATTCTTGAGTTGACTGGGTATCAGGATGCACTATACATCATTTAGACCGACCTAATTTATGTTTTTGTTTGATGTGATATATATACAAGGTTAACTCCTTGTGTGAAGAGTACGATGTGATGCATGAGATGTGAGACAATTAAGTGTGCAAGATCTAAAGTAGAGTAGAGTGCAAAGAGGCTGATAAGTGGAGAAGCATGACGTGTGCTAAGTTAGTTTACAAGGATTAATTGGAATAGTCTCTATCATATTTTAGATGCATTGTATCAGTTCAATCTCTGACAATGAGCCAACCTCATTTATATCCTAGTAGTGTGACATTCCTTCTATTCTCTAGAAAGTGAGGGGCACCTGGTAGTGAGCCATTTTGTAATATCTTATAACGAGTTATAATATATATTGTGAGATAATCCTCACTATGGTTTTCCCATTTTTAGGTTATCCACGTAAAATATAGTGTTCTTGTGTTCTTTGATGCGATTCATGCTTTCTATGTTCCTTTATATTAATGTAAGTTTAATGTGATGCATTTATTGGATGTTTAAAGTTGATGAAGTTAATGAATTTTAGTGAATACTAATTCACCCCCCTCTTAGTATTTTGGGTGTTCAACAATTAGTATCAGAGCTTGGTTCCTTCAATTGGCTTGATCGTTGAGATAGATATTAGAGGTTGAACACATGACTACAAGGAAGCATTTTATTCCTCTGAAAGAGATAATCCCTAAAGTTTTTACTGAAGAAGATTGCGAAGTTGACATGGAAGGAGAACTTAAGTAAGTTCTTGATGATTTGGATAAAGTAGAAGTTGGGAATAGAGATATGAAAAAGGATCTTAGTGATGTAGATGAATGTATTAAGAAGTTGAGAGAGAAACTCGAGAAAGATACAAAAAAGTCAAAGAAACAAATGAGCGACTCAAACAATCAAATGAGACTATCACCAATCTGAAAGTGTAAGTTGAAGAAGGAAAAAGAGTTGAATACTGCCTAAATGCCAAACTGAAAGATAATTCTAAAGAATTTTCAAAGCTTGAACAATAGATTGAAACGTTGAGATCAGATTTGGAGAAAGAAAAGATTCAAGAACACAAATTGAACAAGTGCTCCACTCTAATTGAAAAGATGATTATTGGATAGAAGGATTTTAGGGAAAAAGAAGGGTTAGGGTTTGAGAAAGGAGAAAGTTTGAAGATATATCAGACCCAAAAAAATGTTGAGAAGAAGAATGACAAGAGGAGAAATGTCAAATAGGTTTAGAACTAGAAGAAAGATTTCAAAAGGCCTCCTATCAAACAACCTAATGCATAAAGGTGTTTATCTTTCAATGGTTACTGTTGTTCCTACAATAATTTTGGAGATTAAGTTGCAGAGTGTAGAAGCATAATGAATCATAATGTTCAATCATTTCCTAGTGAGTGCTATGCGTGTAATAGATTTGGTCATGAGCTATTGAATGCACAAATTAGACGATGAATGGTTACAATAATGGCATGATGTTTCAATATTTCAATGGCTGCTATTATGCATGTAGTGGATTTTGGCATAAGGCTAATGAATGGAGATCTAGACTGGCTAGAAGTGAGCTTGTTCGAAAATGTGTCACTTGTCACAAATGCAAAAAATTAAGGCACACGGTAAACTTTTACAAAAGAAAGAATGTGAAACCCTTTGTTTCACAAAAGAAGGCTAATCTGATAAAGAAAATGGATGTAGTTGAGATGAAGAATGAAATGAACAAGATATGGAAAAAGAAAGAAGAGAGAAAAGTGAAGAATGAGTCTATACTAGTTCCTGGTGCAGATGTTTCCTCTGGAAAGTAATTGAAGAGATTTCGCTCAAGGGGAGTTTTATCAAAAAAAATGTAAGCCCCTGCCAAAGATATGGTGTTGATGCCTTCAACACGATGATATAAGGTGCGGTTTGATGTGCTTGATCTATTGGTGAAAAACTGATGAAAAAGATCTCTTGATGCGGAAATTTGTGAAGAGGGATGTGTGCAGGATCATGATGGGCCAAAAAGTGGCGATATGATGGGTATTTATAGGGTACGTGGCTGATGACATTTCTTTTACCCAAAACTGATGAAACGAAAAAGTGTTTTTAAAGGAGATTCTCAGCTTTCCACCAATATAAATTATGATTTACTTTGAATTTAATAAATAATTATTATTCATTTTCTATTTGAATTACGAGTAAAATCCCGATTGATAGGTTCATTGAAAAACATCTATAGATTTCATACAGTATCACATTTTTGAATCTAAAACACGTGTCACATTCTATGCTTTGCATACTATAGGATTAAAAAAATAAAAATTGAATTTCATGAAGTTTTGACCAAGTTAAGGTGGTCAGAAAAAACAACTTTTTTATATTTTGAAAAGTTGTAATAAAAAATTCATAATTAATTATTTACATGGAAAAAAATTACAAAAAAATATGCATCACATCGGGACATGCGTCCTCTAGTTATATCTAAAATATTTTTTAAAAATATTATCATTTTATTATGGTTAGGGTGGTCAGAAAGACACCTAGTTCTTTTTTCTTGCCTAAAATTTAAGTACTACTGCATTGAAATTTCAATTTTTCATTAAATAGATTTAAAAAAAATAAATAAACCTAGTAGTTTAGAAACTAAATTCAATTTTCTATAGATTGTATTCTTACATATTTTTGAAATAATATAGATAACTTATTCAAATTTTTATGTCAAGTTACCTAGCTCAATTTTTTCTAAATTTTTCGCCAATTAAGGGCACGTGTTTTCCATGATGATCTTCAACATACCAAGAGATTAAGGTTCCTTCGATGATACAGTTAGGGTTGCCAGCTCTTTGACCTAACTTTGAATCAGTCCACTAAATTCCTCACAGTTTAGCCAGTATAGGTACCCGAAAGTGAAGATTTAGTTATAAAAAATCAGTTTAGTGTCCAGTTTGGCCAAAAATTATAAATGAGTGTTGTGAGATCACCCCATACTAAATGAAATTTTCACATCATTGGCATCACTATCATCAAATACCACTGCATTGCACATCAATTGCATCTAAAAGCCTATTTCCCCTGTTAATTGAATAATACGCGATTATTTAATTAACTCACGTTTTCATCATTTTT
>VDFB02243288.1:0-11419 GCA_007258455.2 Sequoia sempervirens | reverse complement strand
CCTTTCAACTTTCATTGCTGTCGACTGCAAGTAAAGGTAAGTTGAACATTTTTTGGGCCTTTTTTAAAGCACATTTTGCTTTGTTTAAGTAAAAAACCCACATTTTTAATTAGCCAAAAATTGGAGGATTGCCCATGGAGTTGCAGTTTCTATGGAATTTTGTACTGTGTTTTTGTTGTTATAACATTGAGATGTCCATGCCCAAGTTTTAAAAGAAGTCTCTGTGCCATCTTCTACTTTGGATGGTTCCCCATTCCAGTTCACTGTGAATTCTATAATAGTGATGGATAAGGCCAAGTTTAATAAATAATTTGTGAGGGACCTTCAACCTAAAAGGATTCCTGAATGCTGATGTTTAGCATATGGTGATTTGTGAGTCCAGGACATAGGAAAGAGGCACAATTTGCATTATTTTTATCAAATTGGTTTTTTCTAAATAAAAAGCATATATTTTTAATCACCCACAAATTGCATGAATTTCCTCGGAGTTACATTTAGTGAAGCTGTGTTACTGATTCCAACATTGAGATCTGGCTGCCCAAGTTAATCTATGTGGCATCTTGTGCATTGGATGGTTTTCCTTTTCTGCTTGATGTTCAATTTGTCACAGTTATAGATGAGCCTAAGTTTTATATAAAATTTCTCTGTGGACCTCTGGGCCTGTGCATTGGATGGCTTTCCCTTTCTGTTTGATGTTAATTTTAAAATAGTGATAGATAAGTCTAAGATTTATATAGAATTTCTTGTTGGACTTGTGGACCTATTCAAGCCTAACAAAGATTCTTGAATGTCATCTTCAGCTCTGTGAATAAGACATGGAGAAGATGTTCAGAGGAGTTGAACAAACTTTCAAGAAGCAACGAATCCTAAAGCCCCTGCATGAATTTTTGGAGGATTTGGAGGAGCAACAGGAGCCCTATTTATTAGAAAACTATCTTTTGGATAGGTAGTAGTCTAGTAAGAGAGTTTATTCATGCTCAAATGATGATCTCACCAAGGAGTGCTGTAAAGGTCTTCCAAAATTGGTTGTCCAATCAAATAAACCGCATTTGCTAAATCTGAACTGTTTGCAAGACAACGATGCAGAACATAGCCCTCGGGCTTGGTCTTCTGCTCGTTGCCATCTGGAGATGAACACTAGTCAGAAAAAGAAGAGAAGAAAAGCCTTGGCAGGTAAGAAGAGGAGTAACAACCTTTATACCCTGGGGTATTCAAAAGAATATCATATGGAAGAACTCAATATCAGTGTAAAACGCCTTAAATTCACGTTGCTGGAGGGGAGTGCAAATGAGATGATGAAGAGAGAATCAACTGCAGGTCTTATCATGGAAAATGTGGGCACTTCAATTTCTGAAAGTGAAGGTAGGTTTATCCAATTTCAGCTTCAAAAAAGAAAATAAGATAGAAAAGGCCAAGAAATGCAAGGAATCTGAAGCAAATAAAGATTGTCAAGTGCTCTTTACTGAAGTCCATTCTGAGAAGATTAACACCTACTAAACGTTTGTTGCCAAACATTCATACTGATCTTGGGAATGTTTCAAAGAAGCTTTCCATTGCTAAGATAAAGTTGAGCTGAAGGATTACTAAGGATGAACTTTTCTATGATGATCAAATTCAACTTCGCATATGTGATATTGTCAGTTGAAATTCGTTCAAGGAAGCACAACGTACCGGAAACAATCATAGCGCTTCTATATATAAAGGTTGTATCTTGTCAGAATCTGCTACATTCCCAGATTTAATGGAAGTTAACTACTTTTGTGCCAAGGATACAGGGGATTTTCTGCAAACTAGTAATGCGATTTCTCAAGAAATTGATGTGGAGGGAAAAACCAAGAAGATGGAATTGCAATCTGTTATGGGGGAAAGTAATTCACAAAGCTTGGACTTCAATCCTACAAGCAGTAGCTTGTTTGATTCCTGTTTCGACAGTGATATGGGATCAATATCAGGGGAAAAGGTTTCCCCCAATAATAGCTTTGAAGAATCAAGAAGAGACAAGTTACTCCCTCCTCAAGAGATTGTGGCTTGTGCTTTAGAAACAACAGGCTCTTCTGTCTGTCTTTCATTAGATAGTGATGAAAATCAAGTGAAAGATTATTAACCTGGCATGAGAAATTGCTTGGATCAATCATGATGTGCGACTACAGTATGTGATGGTACGGCTGATTCCTATGAAAAGTTGCATTCCTCAAACAATGCTCTTACTCAAGATTATGTGCTTTCGCCCACACCTACTCTTAAGAGCTTCAACGTCCTTCACAAACCAAGAGACAAGGAAAGTCCTGTGATTATTTCAGGGTGCATGAGAGATGATGATTTTAGATCCGTGGAAATATAACTGCAGTTCTCAAGAAGATGAGGTGACAGTCCCAAATATTTTATTTAATATCTTCTCTTCATAATATTGGTTTACTTTTTCACTACTTTTGAGAGATAAGCAAAGTGACAGAATAGTTAAAGATAATTGGAAGATAATTGTTCTCTGTAGTTAAAGTTTTCTGTATACATGCAAATGGCTGTGATTTCTAGAATAGGAGAGATTTAAATTGCAACTGACAGATTCATGTTTTGATGAAATGAACAGGATGAGGAAAATATTTACGGTGCTGATGGACTTCAGCAACGGAATAGAGATTTTCAATGTCATGGGGAAAATCTAGAATATGCATCAGAAATTGGGTGTTGTGTGGAGAGTAAACAGCTAAGCCCAGTTTCCATTCTCGAAATTCTCTTTGAAGAAGAAAGTTCATCATTTGGTCCAAGTTCTGCCCGCACGCAAAGTAAGTTTCGATTCACAAATTCCAAAAATTAACTCACTGAAACCATGGCAAGCGACTTACCTCAAAACTTTGCACAAATTGTGTCGTGCTGTCGACGATGCCTATGAGAAAAAATGGGAAGAGTTTGCAGAAAAAATTTAAAAACCCTACCACACCAAAAAAAATTTTAAATCACGTCTACAGCTGCTGCTTCAATCTATTAGAGCAATAGGCCTAGTATGTAAAATTTTAAATGAAAACCAACAAAAAAAATGATTCGGCCGTGTGCAAATTAAAAAAATTAAAAAAATAAAACTCATTGAAACCATGGCAAGTTACTAGCCTCAAGATTCTGCACAAATTGTGTCTGCTGGCAACCATACCGATGAGAATAATGGACATAATTTGCACGAAATTCTTACGAAACCATTACACAGCAGAATTTTTTTAAAATAAGTCGAACCAAAAGCAATCTACCTACAGCTGCTACTTCAATCTATTCACAATAAAGTGTACCTGAAAAATATCTAGACAAGATTTTGTGAGCGACAAAATCTGATTTAGTTCGGAGATCTGACAGTTTGCAGCTTTTAAACAAAAATATTAATTACGAATCAGATATTATTTTAAAGATTTTTGTAGCCTTTACAACAAAAATATCCACTACACGTTAAAATTAGTTTTAGACGTGAGACAATGAATGTGGGAACTCTCCAGAATGTGAAACTTTTTAACGGCGAGCTGTTTCAGGTGTGAGACACGTTTCTTCTCCTCAAAAGTGCATTCACAATATATATAGCCTATCGACTAACAATATTATAGTATGTATAATTCCAATACACCAATAAGAAAATAGAATAGAACAAATGCCTATGGGCATTATATTTTAGGATTTTTTTCTTAGGTCAACAACAATTGTACAATTTTTACGGAGTCTAAAAATTTAAAAGTGAGGTTTTGGAGGCACGATCAAGTCAAATTGAATTTGTCATTGTCTGCAAAACTAAATGATGGAAAATTGACAAGTTTAATATAATATTTAATGAAACCCTAGAATCTAAAGTGAAATTTAGTAGTGAAACAAATGATGATTAATCAACATAATCGTGAATTTTGGATGCAAAGACACACTTGAAATATGGAAACTTGTCACCTAATCACATATTGGATGAAAACTTCTACATGTTGAGAAACTTTTAAAACTATCAAATACCTAACTTTTATATATGTTTTCTAGCAATTGGATTAACAAAATCTATTGTGAAATCAATTGAAGAAGGCATCAAGAGATTTGTGTGGTTTATTATGTTGATGAATTTATCGCAGAATAAATGAAAAGAAGATTGCAGAAATTAAAATCAGAATTAAGATAATTTACAAATCAAGAAGAATAAGAGAACACAGAGATTTATAGTGGTTTACCAAAAAACAAGAAAACATGAAGAACACAGAGATTTATAGGTTCACCAAATTGGCTACATCCACTTTGAAGCAGGGGAAATATCTTTATTATCTCAGATGTTCGAATGCATTACAGCAGCGTAACATCAACAATATCAATTAGCAATTACATTATTCAATATGAAGTCTTGAAAGAGAATAAAAGGACAATGCAATTAGAGAGAAAATCAGCATGACTGTTGAGTCAATACTCAAATATATTAGTAGAATGTAGAGTCAGGGTGAAACTCTTATGCAAAAAGAACTTCATAACAAATGACAAAGAGGATCATAGGATAATGTCAGTTCCAGCCATAGATTACGCTAGATCAAGAATACAGGAGAAGGCGAACTAGATTACAGATAATAGAAGTCAGCCACAATGTACAAGGAGCTGTCAACTGGGTTGTTATCAGTGGAAGAAAGTCCAGAATGATTAAAAGATAAAACTGTTCTATGGGTTGATTTTGTCCTTGAATGGTATAATTTGCATGGCTCAGCCATTCTGAAAGAATTACAAAAGAATTAGAGCCGAAGTTCTTAAAAACTTCATTCTGAGAATAATGTGATGCAGTCTATGACAACATGATTTTGCAGTTACATCTAATCAGTAAAGACAAACTAAATATTAAGCATTGTTTCATTGATTTCTGAGGAATTTGCCTGTCGCTATATTTCATTCTTGTTGTTTTGTAGTGATGCAACTGGCTCCTCTGAATTAGGAGGCAGGATAAACTGATTCACAAATTAGGAGGCATGTCAACTGCATTTTCTTAATTTAGAAGTGGTTTTTAAGCATAGACATTTGGGATAGAGTAGTTTGGGTTAGTATTGGGGAATAGGAGTAATAATGAGCGAGGATACTCAGGATAAGAGTCTAACTCCACGCTTGAACCACAGTCAAGATTCTGATGATGAACCATTGAGTGCGGTTCAAACGCCGATTTAAGATAGCATACACAGTTAAATCCATAAATATTTTCTACTATTATTCATGGACTATGGAAAAATTATTCTTACAATAAAGTAGGATATGGGAATAAACTAGGTGGAGATGAAAATAAAAAGGAAAGATATATAATAATTTGGGGGATAGACATGGATTGGATTTACTATGCATTAGTTGAATCAAGACTTTTGTGAATTCCCTTTTATCTATGACTTTATAATTTTTTGCAAAATGTGAAATTGTGGATGTTTTCTTCCCTACTTGTTTACTGTGCTTCGTTTAAGGTTATTGAATGTCTCTAATTTGATTGAGGAGCTAATAGCCTGCATCATGTTGGGGAAGAGTCTTTTCTTTTTATTCTATGATTTTTTCAGATAAGTTTATTAATATTATCAATATCTTACAAAGTAGATTACAACATGCTAGTTCAAGATATTTTGAGCTCTTAGATGTGAATTAGCAAAATCATGGCTATAATGAATATTATGTAAGCACAAGTTCAACATAGTAATTGTTTGTCAAATTGTATACCCCAGTTGGATGATCTCTAACAGTTCAATAAGAGTTCCTTTGTCTATTATTAATGTTCTCGTAGGTGGAGAATATTTCTCCTCACAATTTTTAATTGTCATGAGCCATAATAAGATTCTGCTCGTATGGAAATTTACTACTATAGAATTTGACTTTCAACAATTTGATTCACCCTTGGCCAGAGGTTAATCATGTTGTAATCATTTTCATAGATGGAACTTTGATTTCTATCCAGCAACCAAACCAACCTAGCTACTAATACACTCTATATGGAGACATGACAGCACTACAGAGTGCAACACCAAGCTGCAAAGCATCTTCCATGCATTATAAATTCAATCTTATGCCAAAACCTTATTTGATTCTTGCAACCCTTTGCAATGGGTTTATATAGTGCCATACCTTTCTTATGTCAACCTGGAATATTTTCATGGTTATGTTCCTAGAAGGAAGCTTGATTCTACTACAAGCAAAATGTCTAGGGAGGTTGTCTATGTGAATTTTAACTACTAGTTTGGACTCTATGTTCTCATTAAAAATGGAATTAGAGTTAGAGTTGAAGAAACACCCTACAATTAAAGAAGAGTCCATCCAAACGAATAAAGAGTAACAAGTAGACTGCCACAAGGGTTACTAATGTTGATTCTACTGAAAATTCTCACTATTATCACGGGAAACATAAGGTTGCTTGTGAAGGATGGAAATGCCTTCTTTCACCACTAGCACATACCTTCAAAGGAATTTTATCAAAAATCATTTTAATTCCTCCCCTACATTTCTCTTACATGATGAACTCAGTGTTGAATGATTTATACTTGCTTCAATCAATGCTCACTTTCTCATATGTACAACTGTTATTAGAACTTTTGGGAGTTCTTGGTGTCAATGTGATGAGTAGTTGAAAGAGTATTCTTTGTAATTTTGTTTTTGGAAGGGAGCAGAAAATCCCACTTAATTTTAGTCAATTATTTTAGCAAACATGGAAAATGCCCCCTTCTATTGAGATTAAATCAAGAAAACATTTCCTTGGACTAGCTTTTGACTCATTAACATGCATCTTAGTCATAGAGAAATACAGGGGAGATAAAATGAAAACATGGTAACAAAATAAATAAATAACTGGAGATATATATGTGCGAGAGCTATTAAATGTTAAAAACTGGGTAGAGCTACTAGAAGTAAAGGACCAAGAAACTTAACACAAGGTCAATGGGTGTATGGCAGTTAACTAAGCTCTAATGGAGGAAAACAGGCTGCTAAAAGAGCAGGTGGCAAAATTACAAAAGGTCTTAGAAACAGGGTAGCTTGAATGGTAGGGTATGAAGCAGGAATGGCTATCATTGCAACAAACAATACAAACAATTTCAAATGTGGCAAGATCAGAAAGGAAAAATAGTGAGGCTCAGCCTTTGAAACAAGAAAGTGGTCAAATTCTTGAGAAAAAAGAAAGTGGTAGGGAAATCAGCTCAAAGGGCATCAATTCATGGACTCAAGTAGTTAAAAGTCCATCTGATGGGTTAGCAAAAGCAATGGGCAAAGCAAGCAAAGAACAAGCAAAGGAGATTAGAGAAAGGCAGGAAAGGGAAAAAAAAAAAAATCATTAAAGGGGTAAAGGATTATGGCATGAATGAGAATATGTACAACCTTTCAAGCGATTTTTTGTAGGACATGTTGCAATGGAGGGGTCAAATTTTGCAAGCGAAAAGGGTTGGAAGGTTAAGAGAGGGGAGTTGGAGGCCCATTAAAGTTACCTTGAGAAATGTAGAAGAAAAACACTAGCTGTTAAGTCAAAAGAGGCTTTTGAAGGGCTCCTACTTCTTCTTAGATGAAGATTTAACTGTCATGCAAGAGGCAACAAGAAGAGAGGAGCTGTCCAAAATAAGAACAACTAGAGGAGAGGGTAAAAGGGCATGGTTGTATAAGGATAAAGCAATAATTATCAATCCTTTGTCACAAAATAACACAACGTAGCAAGGGTATAACAAAGGAGATGCAAGGACAACAATGGCAACAACAAATGAAACACAACAGAAATGGTTGAAAAAAGCTAATACTTTAGTGGTGATTCTTTGGTCCCAAGGTAAATAGCAAGTAGGCCCCCTAGGAAAAACTAGAGTTAGTGTGCTGGAATTTTAGAGGCTATCTGTGGAGGAGAGGACCTGGGTTAGGGCCGATTGTTGATGGGAAAGACATTATATGTCTTGTAGAAACACATGAACATGAGGGTTGCAAGTCACCTATTTTTGAAGGTTCTACGAAATTTGCAGTTTGGAATGAGGCAGTTGGTAATGGCAAGGGGTATGGTGGTATTTTGGTCCTAATAAAAGAAGCTTGGGGCAGAAATATTCAACTAGAAAAAACAGACCCAAATAAGCAATATATATGGTTTAAAATCTCAAAAAATAATAAACTCATCATAGTTGCAGCATGTTATTTCACCCCGCAAGGGTCAAAAACTTATAAAAAGAATGGCCTAGATGGTAAGGACCCATATGCATCTCTAAAAAAAGATATTTTATCTTTCTCGCAGCAAGGAGAAGTTCTTCTAGTAGGTGATTTTAATGCAAGGACATGCAATGAGCAAGCGTGTAGCTTGTGCAACAAAGAAGATAACAATCCTCTTTGGTTAACAGAAAAAGATAATCAACATTGGGCAAGGTGTTCAGAGGATAGAGGGGTCATCAACCATTTTGCTAAGAGTTACTTGCTTTCGTACATTTTGATCTAGTAATTTGTAATGGAATGTCATTAGATGAATTTTGCACTTCACATGCAAAACATATAATGGGGCAAGCGTTATGATTATAGTGTTATTTGCTCACAAAGCCTTGTTTGCAAAATAATGAAAGTTGCTGAGGAACCCGTGGAAGACTTAAATGATCATAATTATGTTTTCCTTTTTGTCCCGCCTAAAAGCTACCAACTATGAAATAGGACACTAACGCATAAAATTCAAGAGGCTCTTGATGGCTGTAAAAGAGCAAAGAATAAGAGGAAAAAAATAAGTCAATTTCTGGAAAATGCATGGTTTGATGAGGAATGCAAAGCTGCAAGGAAAGCAAGCAAGAAATTAGGTAAGGAAAATGAAAACACAAGACTATACAAGCAAATGGTAAAAGTTAAAAAAATAGGTTTCATGAGCGCTAGACAAGAAGAATTGTTATATCTTGGGAAGAACAACCCAAAGCTCTTTTGGAAAGAGCTTCAAACAAAGGAGGAGGAAATGAAGAATAACATCACCTCGGCTCAATGGTTTGAATATGCAAAACACTTGTATGAACAAGATGTAGGGAATGAAGTGCCTCTAAGAGTAAACACAACAACAAAGCTTTTCACTTTGCAAGAAGTTAAAGAAGGTATCAAAAAGTTGAGGATACGCAAGGCAAGAGACATGGTTGAGCTTCAAGCGAAGTATCTAAAGTGGGGGGTGGAAATCATTGCTCCTCACATTATACATATATTTAACAAAATCATTCAGTTTGGGTTTCCAAAAGATTGGATAACCAGCTTAGCCATACCCCTATTCAAGAGTGGGGATGCTAACAACCCATCTAACTATCATACCATCATGATCAATCTGTTGTTTGCAAAATTGTTCGGTAGCATGATTGAGCACAGAATCAGCAAATGGGCAGAAATTAAAAATAAGAGAGCAAAGGGGCAAGCGGATTTTAGGCCAAAACACTCAACAATTGACCATGGCATCACTTTAAGGCATATCATTGAAAAGATTTGGGATGAGAAAGAGGAAGCCTTTTGTTGTTTTGTGGACTTTAGGAAGGCTTTTGACACAGTGCCCAGTCAAAAGTTGTGGGATAAAATGAAGGATCTTGGCATTCCTAAGCATTTTAGAGTTGTTGTCCATAGGCTTTATGAAGAAGTTCGGGTAAAAATCAAAACTCAGGCAGGTACTTCAGAAAGCTTTAGGAGTGATATTGGGGTTAAACAGGGCTGCCCTCTTTCTCCTACACTCTTTGGCCTATATATAGATAAGCTTGAGGAGTGGTTGAATTTGGAGGCTGGAGAAGGGGTTCCTTTAGGAGTATATATTGTAAAGCTTCTTTTATATGCAGATGATCTTATTTTGATTGCTAGGTTTGTTCAAGGGTTGCAAGTGCATTTGGCTGCACTTGAGCATTTTTGCAAGGATGTTGGTATGCAAGTTAACATTAGTAAGACCAAGATCATGGTTTTCTCTAAGAAGAAGAAAAAAAATCAGTTCAATTTTTATTTCGAAGGAAGTATCCTAGAGGAAGTAACAGAGTATAAATACATGGGAATTGACTTCAACAACAACCTATCTTGGGAAACTTGCAGAAGGAAAAGAACCTTGGGAGGGTGGAGAGCCCTTTTTTCTCTCGAAAACAGCTGTAGAGAGCAAAGCTATGGGATTGGAAAACTATTCAAATATTGTTTGGGTTGTTAGTTATACCGGTGGTCCTTTATGGATGTGAAATTCGGGCTAGCAGTACTTCTAGCATCAAGTGGGCACAAATAGAGAGAATTCAAAAGCATTTGATCACAAGCAAATTCAAACTAAAAGCTTCAATTCCTTACGAGATACTCCTTGCTGAAATGGGAACAATTCCTATTGAGGCCATTCCTATGGTGAGTCTTTTGAGATATTTGAAAAAGGTTGAGCAGATGGAAGCTCATCGGTGGCCAAATGTTGTTTTTAGAGGTGTCTTAGGGGCGAGAAAAAAGGCATGGATGAAACAAAAGTGTAATTGGATGAACAAGTGGAACATTCACTTCAGTGAGTGCTCTAATAATAGCAAGGAATTAAAGTTATATGTGGTTGAAAATTTTTGCAAGGCTATGTGGACAAGAGCGGTTGGGAGAAAGAAAAAATATTATGTAAAAGAATTTAATCCCAATTTGGACCATCAGCAAAACGCATATATAGAGGCAAATATTTCGTGGAAATCAAAGATTCTCATTGCACAATTGAGGACTAACTCACATTGTCTTCGGTGTGAAACGGGGAGATGGAAAAGGACAAAAGAAGTTTGGGAAGAGAGGGTTTGTATCTTTTGTGCAGATGGGCAAGTGGAAACTGAAAAACATTTTATCCTAGATTGTAAAGATTACAGTGACATCAGAGGAAGCTACACAAGTGGGTTAATAGCTGCAAATTTTCAAGATTTATTTAGCATGGAATGGCTGGACAGAATGGGAGAACTTATTATCAAACTTAATGGCAGAAGAACAACACTTCACAATGCTAAAATAGCAGGGGTCACTATCCCATAGGCCTTCTTTTGGTCTCGTGGACGTTAAAAGTCTTCTATTATATTATATTTTATAACTGCGGTCACATTTTGCCCATAGGAAAGGTGTGTGTTCCAATAACCGGAGATAAGGAAGGTTGAATTTGTCACTACATATGAATTGCAGTTGGGCGCTCCGTTATCCACCTATTTGATAATTGTTATCCACTCTGTCATAAATCTTTCGATTCTTTTATTATTCTTCTTAAAAAAATGTAACAACAAATCTAATAAAATCCATACCAGGAAATGGAGTAGTACGCAAGATTCACAGGAAATAAAGACGAACTGTTTAGAAATTTATAGGGTGCGAAGCCGTTGCTACATAACCGTTGGGAGGATCAACAGACGGACCTAGCCATTGGTGATGAACGAACAGAATTTAAACTACAAGCTCTCTACTTGTAAAGGAATTGAATTGGAGTCGGTCATGTGCGCATTTACCTATCAAGACTAGAGGAATGTAG